>CAUYQG010139965.1:0-48783 GCA_963574415.1 Tarsius wallacei | reverse complement strand
ATAAAGAAGACAAACATATGAACTTTGCAGCAACTTGGATGGATTTAGAGTCTATCATACTCAGTGATCTATCACAGACATAAAGAACAGAGTACCATATGTTCTCACTCATAAGCGGACCTTGAACAATTATCATGATACTATAAGAAAGGATTGGCAGTAGTGGGAAACTGCTGGGCGTCAGGGGAATTGGCAGTTAGGGAAACTGCCAGGGAAGGGAGGGGCACACCTCATCAACAAGGGTACCTGCATAATGAACATTTGTATGCCTAACCCTGAATTGTACCCCACATCTTTAAAATAAAAAATAAAAATAAATAAAATGTACATTTAAAAAAACCACTAAGGGTAACCACTTAAAGAATATATGTGATTTTATATGAGATGACTAGAAAAAGAAAGCATAAGGGAAATGAGCCCACCTAAACTCAGAACAGCAGATTTACTGCTGTTAAGGGTTATAATGATGATTTTTTACTAACACCTTTAATGTTGGCTTGATGAGATGAGCATTTTGACTCTGTACTGAAATAATAATATGCTCCTGTTTTTATTGCTTGCAACTGATGGGCCCCAGACCTTTCCCTGTTGACCGTTTCAACAGCCACTGAAGAGCAAACGTTTTTCAAGTCTTATCATTTACTGGTTTTCAAAATTCCACAGCATATTATTTTGGTGGAAAATACTTACTGAACGAAATATTTTTGTATGCCTAACCCCTAACTGTACCCCACAATAACATAATAAAATAAAAAAAAAAAAAAGAAAATACTACTACTACTTGTGAAGTATAGGTGTAGATAACAAAGATAGGGGGTGTTTAGCTACTTTTGATTCTCTTGGTATAATAACAAAATCAAGTTATGAAAAGCAAATTGTTTTTAAATCTAAGCATTTGGTCCCTTACTGTAATTTGTGATTGGCTAGAGTTGTGAAACTAATTACCATATCTATCAATTTCCTCTTAATTATTTTCACCAAAGAGCAGTGATATCTCAAATATTCTTATCTCAAAGTTACTAATTTGTGATGTCAAGGTTTGTCCTTCAGACTAAGGAAGACATGGAAAAAATGGAGTGTTAGAATCTCACTTTTTCCTTTAAAAATAGACTCAAATTAAATCAATTGCAAAAAGTAGTGCCAATACTATTTTTCACTGAACTTGATAAATTCTTTCCATAATTTCACCCTAAGAAGGTCTAAATGTAATTAATATATCCTGAGTGTATAGATCAATTTGAAAAATTGTTTTCAAAGAGTAAGATTAGTAGAGTGTGACTCAGGAGTCCACCAATTTCATGGACTGAATTATGATTAGAGTTTGGCAGAACTATTTTTTTTTTCTGATTACCAAAACTATATTGTGTTTGGATGATTTGGGATGATGAAGAGACAAATCAGAATCAGAGCACTGTGAGTATGGGCATATATTTAAACAAAATCTATTTTTAAAAAGAGTTGACCTTCTGTGCCAGTGGATAACACAAAATGAATGATGCTTTTTTTATGGGATGTTTTATAAATATTTGACATAACAAGAGAAATAGTCATCCCAAGAATTTGTGAGGCTCTACTCTCTAAATGGCTCTTTCTTTTTAGCCATTGGCCTTTCCTAACCGCCCTGCTACAGAGGAAGACAAACCATAAATGCTGACAGTGTACAAAAAAGGACAAGCTAAAAATAAATTTTCTTGAAATACACAGAAGCATATCATGCACAGGCTAGGTATAATATTGAATGAATTAAGTTCTCATGAAAAAAGTCTTCTCATAAAAATATATGACAGTGTCACATGCAGCTAATGAGAGAATGAGAAAGGCTGTGGAGAAGAAAGACTGCCCTTGGCAAGCAGTCATCACTGTAGCAGCCAAAATGATGCAGCAATAATTAATGAGGGCAACCTTATTGGGCAGAATTGGTTATCCTGATGCTAACGGGCTGTGGGCATATGCATGAGGAAAATACAGGGAAGAGCAAATTACTTTTTGCTTTTCTTATAGTTAATTAAATTAAAAGTTTAAAATATATACATATATTAATCCTTGAATTCTGTCTTGCTGACTGCCTGAACACAAATACCGAGCTCTGCTCTGAGTTTCCTATAATACATAAGAAGAACATGTTGTTTACACACACACAAACAGCAATTCTTTTATTTTTGTTGATTTTTTTTTAACATTGAGGGGTACAAGTGAGGATTTACGACATAAGTTGCATGCAGGTGAAGTTTGGCCTTCTAGCTGGTCCTCTCTCCCACTGATAGCGGACTCAGTACCCAGTGTGTTGTCATATGCCCCCATTCCTCCTCCCTCCCTCCCTCCTCTGGCAGTCTTGAACATCTGCCATTCCTACCCTTGCACCATGTGACCAGTGATCAGAGCCAGCTTATGAGTGGGAACATGCAATATTCAGTTCCTGATTTCTGTGATAGCTTACTTGATATGATGGTCTACAGCTGCATTCATGATGCTACAGAAGCCATGATTTTGTTCTTCTTTCCGGTTGCATAATATTCCATCCAGGAAAAAATTCTTTTATTTTCAAATATTTTCAAATTTGATGTGTTGGGTATATAGTAAAGGGAAGCTTTACTTTACAGCATCTACTATTTTACAGGTTGGTTTTTGGTTTTTGGTCTTTTTTGGGCTAATGACAGACTTGGAGTGAGAGTAATTAGTGCATATGCTTGTTGTATACATGGTATCAAAGAAATTATGCTTATCCATTCACTGGAGAAATAAAAACTTCTCTGCAGTATGAAGTGGTTCAGCATGAAGTGTGGGAGTCCATGAGCACTATGTACACGGAATGTAAGCAGATAGAACCTCATTTCAGAAGCTAGGAAACAAGTTGTAGCTATAGTGGAAAAATGCCAGAGGTGAAAGAGGGATCTCTTTGAGCCACATCTAGGGTGGGGTGGATTTTTGTGCATAGGCCCAGTTCGACATGAACCTGAGAAATTGACTTTGTCCTCCTCGTTTTTGTGCAGTTCCTAAGCTATATCTCCAACCATCTAGATTAAGAACTTTCCCCATTTTTTTTAACAGAAGGATAGAAGCCACAAAGTCCAGCACCGATATTTTTATCATGTCAAGCAGCATTTTCATTTGGTGTTGTATGATTTTAGCTAATGAGTGGCAGACTCCTCCTATTTTACATATAAATGCAAATCAAATGTTAAGATTATTAGTATGATATGTCTAGTGACTTTTATTTATTTTATAAATAAACATTTTCTGGGTCTTAAACTATTTTGTCTAACTAGAGCTCCCTTTCATTTATAAACACATGAACCAGAACTTAGAAAAAAACATATTTTCTGAACATTTTTTCTAAACCAATCTAGAAAATAATTAAAACTACACAGTCCTAGATCCATATCATAGCATACTATCATGCCTGTAAAAACAAGGTTGTAACATAATATTTTGGCATTGTGTTAAATGAAAAGTAGTGCACAGAAAAGAACCCAAACAATGTAAAAATAAACATTTTAAGAAGACTGAAACACTATACATGAACTATTTAGAAAAGTTCTCATGGGAAGGAGATTAATGGTGCGTTTCATTTTATTCTTTGTAGTCTTTAATACTTTCCAAACTGAGTTTATTATCTTTATAAGTTATAATATATACGGGCTATAAGATCTATTTTTACTTTCATTTCAGCAAAATCACTTACTATATTTTCATGTGTTTTCCATAAAATATGTGTTATTATCAGTAATGTCAAAATAGACCATTTTTCCTTAGTAACTTAAGTTCTTAGTTAAATTAATATCAATTATGGAAATTTCATTTGGTTGAAGCAAAGAAGTCTATCCACATTTACATTTTTCCTATTGCCCCTCTAATGTCTTCTTTATTTTTTAATTTTTTTGAAGCCATGGTCCAATTATGGATCACACATTGCATTTAGTTATTATAGTTCTTTAGATATGTGTAATTCAGACTATTTCTCCACTTTTTTTCGTAATCTTTCATAACATTGGCAGTTTTACCATCCAGTGGCAATTAATTTTTAAAATATCTTTTCATTTTAATTTCTAATTTTTTCTCCGGATTAAAATCAAATTAATGTTTTTGGCAGGAAAATTGTACAAATGATATTGTTTCCTTCTAAATATTGGGAGTCTCATAAGTCAGTGTGTCCAATTTTTTAACAATGCCAAATTTAATTCCTTGGTCAATGGGGCATCTACCAGATTTCATCATTTTTGAAGTATGTTTTCCTCTATGAAATTAATAAGCAATCTGTGGAGTTATACTTTAAAACTGTTTGGAAGCCTAATCCACAAGAATCTTTCATGCGATAGTTTTACCATCCATTGTCAATTCTTGCCTGAATTAATTATTCCTGTGGCAATGATGTTGTAATTTTATCAATCCTATATTTACGTATTGGCATTCTTTAAAAAAAATCTTTCCCATTTCTAATTTCTCAACATTAAAAAATACATTTATATAAACACATGGATTCAACGGGTTATGAAACCATTCATGTTATTATTCATTTTAATGCTCAAATTGTGTCAAATTTGGCCGGTGGACATCCTTTTAAGTTGGTTCCTGTATCCTTTTCATATTCTCCTTCTGTTTTGAAGCACTTTTAACCTTCTATCTGGAATGTTCCTAACTTGTGTTGTCCCTGACTCACCTTTTCATTTTTCTAAGAAGTCCTGGTTATTTTTTAGTGGGGAATAATTTTTTAAAACATCTGGGCACTTTATAGCTATAGAATTTCTGAAATTCTGGGTCTTGTCAGTGGACATTGTTAATAAATGCATAGATAGATAGATATAGATATTTGTTTTTCATTAAGGGGCAACAAAGTTGGTCTTCTATATCCTTGGGTTCTATATCTGTGGACTCAACCAGTGATGGTGGAAGTTTTTTTTTTAATTAAAAAGTACAACAATAAAATAACACAAAAAAACACAATATGACAACTATTTATATAACATTTACGTTATATATTAGGTACTACTAATTACCTAGAGATAATTTAAAATATATGGGAGGATGTGCCTTCATTTTATATAAGGAACTTGAGCATCCATGAATTCTGGTATCTGTGAGGGTCCTAGAACCAATCCCCCACGGATATCAAGGGTCAACTGTACTGATACCTCTAATATTAGTTCCATCCACACAATTCTTTCTCTTAGTTTGTATTTTATATTGACTTCTCGCTTCTCCCACAATAAGAACTAGTTTCCAATAGCATCATTATGTTTCTTTATTTGCTCAATCCCACAATACCTACAAATAATTTTTAAATTGCTATACTTCTACCGCTACCAACATCAAAACTACTATGAAACTCTCAGGATTTCTTTGCATTTTTTCTCATTGTTTTACCTTTTCTTTAGAGTAGATCTCATAGAGGATATCCCATCAGAGCACCATGTTCAAAAGTAGACAAATTCCACTGTAGAATAAGTGGATCAATTCTTCTGTATAATAATGCTACCAATGGTACAGCTATATATTCCTTTATTTCCATGTGTTTTTCATGTTAATATTTGCTTCTTTTCCGTTCTTTTGGGTTTAATTTATTTTTAAACTATGTAAATTATTTACATATTTCTGAAGTAAAAATATATAATTAGAAGGGTTTTACCCTTAACTCTTTCCTTCCACTCAATTCCCACCACACCCTCTGTGTAATCATTTTATTTAGTATCTAATTGACACTTTCTGTATTTTTTAAATAGGGATTTTTAAATATATATAAATACATCTTTTATGTTCATCTCATGCTTAAGCAAAGGTTGTGTATTAAGTATATATTTTTTCAATTTTTTTTCCACTTCACAATATATTCTAGTTTATGCAATTCTTATTCATAGAGACCATGCTCATTCTTTTTATTACATACTTGTATAGTTGTCTATGTGTATGTGTTTAGCTTAGATTATTCAATCAACTTCCTATAAATGAGAATTTTATTTGGTTCTGATATTTTGCTATTAGAAATATTTCTGTAGTAAATATCTCAATACATTTTTGCTGTTTAGTTTTCTTTAAGATGTATTTTAAGAGTAAATTCCAGAAATGGGATTACTAGGTTAGACAATAATTTCATATGTAATTATTTTTTAGCTATTGGAGAGATTTTTGCAATTATTTTACTTTTTTTCTATATTCCACCAACAATATATACGTGCCTATTGTTGTATCACCTCAGCATCAGAGTGTATTGCCAAATTCTTGAATTTTTGCCAACCTAATAGATGAGAAATTGTATGATGGTAGTAATGTTATTTTATATTTCTCACATTACAAGTAAATGCAAACATCTTTTATGAATTCTAAGGCCATTTGTATAATTTCTGTGGGAAATTGTTCATGTCATTTGTTCACTTTTTCTAAGTTTTTGATCTTTTATAATTTTTTAAAGATTCCTTTATATGCTAGGCATATGAAATATTAATTTGTAGAATATGATGCAAATATATTCTCCCATATTTTGAAAATTTGTCTTTCTTACTTTGTTTTTGGTGATTTTATATTCTGCAATTTGTATTTATTTTTATTTAGTTGAAATTATCAATCATTTTTTATTTTGCCTCTCAATTTTGTGTCATAATTAATCAAGGTCAAAAGAAAAAATGTTTTAAAAGGGGCAAATATATGACCTTTCTTAGTATAAGTGCTTTTTTTCAAAGTCTGGAATGGTCATTTAAGTCATATAAATGTCTCACTGATCTATCTATCATCTATCAATCTATCTATCAACTATCTATCTATCTATCTCTCTATCTCTCTATCTATCTATCTATCGGTTTATCATCTATCTATCTATCTCTCTATCTCTCTATCTATCTATCTATCGGTTTATCATCTATCTATCTATCTATCTATCTATCTATCTATCTATCTATCATCTCATAAAGTCTTTTCTTTGTAATCAGTCTCAGTTTTGAAACATTTAGTCCAAACAGATTATCTATGTTTAAAAAGCCTTCAGAAATACCTAAAAGATATCTTAGTCTTAGAAGCTGATTTACATTTGCTCTTGTCTTTTTGCCAATGTCACAATTTCTTTAATTTACTTCTTTACCTGAAAATGAAAAATGAGCAAGTGAGTTATATTAAATTAATTAATGTTTTTCAAATCTTAAATTACAAAGCCTTTTATTTTCAACCAAAATTGTATAATTTTGCAGATGTGTTTATCCCCACATCTTTTATAGCTAGAGATTCTGTTCCCAAGATTCTTCAAAGTCCATTCATTCTCTTGAAGAAAGTTCTTTATCTCTGGATCTGAGTGCTTCTATTTGCATAAGATTAGAGCCTCAATCAAAGAGGGTTATTTTGCTTCCGAATAGTAGGATTAATAACACAATTGTATAAGAGTCTATGGGCTCACATGTATAAATATAGTACAATATATTGGAAAAAAATCTGGAATAGGAATCCGAAGTAAAGATATAGTTGTGGTTCTGTCAATAATTGCGTTTTAGGAGCTTAAGTAATCAATTTCTGGTCTACAACGTGTACATCTGTAAAATCTGAGAATTGTGATTGCTTAGATACCATCTAAACTGGAAGATTTATGTTTCCATGATTTTCAGTCCTCTTTAAAAGCAGCTTCTCAATCTTCTTTTCTTAACATCATCTGACTTGCCTCAACCACCCATATTTCCTGAATTTATCATTCCAATTCACTTCCTCACCAAAATTTTTTCCCTTTGACTCCCTTACAAGGCCACAGAAATACTTTGATAATGGACACAATTCTACATTCCACAATTTGCATGTTGCTTACTAGCCTGTGTAAACTACTGAATTAATCCATTCGGGGTACTATAACAAAGTATTATACACTGGGTAGCTTCTTAACAACAGACATTCATATTTTACAGTTCTGGAGGTTGGAAAGTCCCAGATCAGGCATCGGCAGATTAGGTGTCTAGGGAGGGCCCATTTTGTCATAGATGGGTCTTCTCATTTAACATGGTGAAATGAGCAATGCAGCTCTCTGGGGCCTCTTTGCAAAGGATGTTAAGTCTATTCATGAGACCTCCACTTTCATGACCAAATCACCTTCCTTAGGGCTTCATTTCCCAGTGCAATTCCATTGGAAGTTAAGATTTTAACATATGAATTTGCATACTGACTTTTAGAAAACTAACTTTTCTAGGTCAGCTACCCAAACTTTGTCATTTCTGTTAAGTGTGTAGGAAAGGAAAATAGGTGTAGAATACCATTTGGAACCTTCATGACTGGGAAAGATGTCATAATGAAGTCTCCCAGTTATCTTCAAGTCTGAGAGAATGTGTGCAACTTGACCAACTAAGTCTGGAGTGTGAAACATTGCCACCAGTCTGGTATACCTCCTTTAAATGTGGTGGAGCTAGTATTCATTCTACTCTGTAAATAACTCTCATTAGTAGAAGTTCTGTCTCAAGGAGTTTAGTGGTCATTCTGGCCACTGTGTCAAATGATCCTTTTTTTTTGTACTACTCTGTACTCAGCCTTGCTTTTCAAGAGGGGCCCACAAGTACAACTTTCTGAACAATAATACTTGAGTGGTTTACTTTACCACTGTATCAATTTGCAAAGGACAGCTTTCTGTAATTTTATCAGAAATATAGTAATAAAAAGACAACTGGATGGTCTCTAAATCTCTTTAAAAAACTGACTAAATATGTATGTGTGTATATATATATTGTGTGTGTATAGATATAGATATGCCTATGAGTGTGTATGTATATATGTCTTTCTTACTCTCTTAAGAGAAGGCATATTTATAAATCCTGTAATATCTAAATTCAGCTCTGACAATTTAACCAGATGCCTCCTTTCACTACGCTCCACACACATTTTCAATACAGAAAAACTCAAAACTGGGAAGATTTCAATTTTAGCTGGTTTTATCCTTTAAATCTCCATTCTGTATATTTCTATGGACAATAATAAAGGATCCAAGATTAATCATATGCTTGTTTGGCATATCAAAAGTAGCGTGCTTTTCAGAACAACTAGATTTGTAGAAATTATGTCTCTATAAAGCTATTTTCTATTTTAACTTGGGTTTATGTATATGAAAGATTTTGGATAAGTGCATGCATATGTATATATAACATATCTATCTGTGTCTATATTGAGCTGTGGCTGTATGAAAGAGGTTTTTAATCTAGGAATATAGTTTCCTAGTAACAAGAATCACATGTAAGTTCGTTAAAAATCTCGCTCTACGAGGATATGCCTTCAGCTTTATTAGCAAGACAAGAGCTTTTCAGAAGCAGCTTCAATTTCTGCACAGGACATCTAACAATCAAAGTCATGGTGCAGTTGTGCTATAGAAGAGAGAGAGAAACCAAATAGATGCTCAGGCAGCAGATTCTTTTAGGTCTGATTCAATTAAAAAAAATTCATGTGGAAAGAGGCTCCCATTATACCATTAATATTATTTATTATTAATAATAATCAATAAAATGTTGCACATTGCAAAGGGCTAGAAAAGCTGATGTCGTATTTTTAGAGCTAGATATTTTAAAATAATGATTTAATTTCAAAGGGGTTAAAGAAATGGAACTTGCAGATAAAAGATTGACTGATGTTCATCTTTTGTTTTTTCTGGAGAATAAACAGCAGTCTACCTAGTTTTGTGGAGCTAACAGGCTGTTGGCAAGCAAAGTTTTTTCGAATTGTCTGAGGCTTTATATAAAATGTGGAGGCTAAGAGAGACAGCTTTGAATCTATCATGTACTTCTAAAAATGCTCTTATTTGCTTTTTTCTATAAAAATTGACCTACAAAACTGCAAATGAATTATTTTATTAAGCTTACAGTTGACCAAGGGATAAAATATAAACATAGAGAATAGAAAATAATGAAGTAGAACTTATTTCTTTAACTATGCCAAGCATGAAACAGTGAAATATTTAGTAGACTTAAGACACCCAATTCCAATCCAAGCTGTGCCAATCTATGTGATCTCTACATGCTGCTATACTCTTTCTCAATTCTATTCTCTCATCTGTTATTTTAAAGAGAACCAAGTTCAAACTCTAAGGTTCCATCAAGCATTCTGCTTCACTCTGTGTTATATCAAAGGTAAAAAAAGGTATTTGACTTGCACCAAGAAAAGCATTTAGATCCAAAGCAGAATGATCTGGGAACAAATTACTGAGATTGATATGAATTAGTGAAAACAAAGTTTTACCAGGAGCATAATACCTGCATCCGGGATCTGGTTCCATAACCTACCATTTTTTATTTAAAAAGTCATTGTAACCCCTTTAAGATTCTAATATTTAATCTATAAAATGAAAAGATCCTGACATACTACCTCAACGTGTGGTAAAGAAAATTAAATTGGGTAAAAATGTATGAATTTCAGCCGGGTTCGGTGGCTCAGCCTGTAATCCCACGCCTTGGGAGGCTGAGGTGAATGGATTGCCTGAGCCCGTGGGTTCGAGACCCGCCTGGGCAACTTGGCGAGACCTCATCTCTACAATAAATCAAAAAATCAGCCGGGCGTGGTAGAGTGTGCCGGTTACTTGGAAGGCTGAGACGGAAGGATCGCCCGAGCCCAGCAGGTGGAGGCTGCGGTGGCCGGGAGCAGCCACTGCACTCCAGTCTGGGTGAGTGAGACTCCAACTCAAAAAAAAAAAAAATCTTATATTATATATGCAGTAGTTTAATTTTAATTTATGGTATACTATGATTAGTAATTTGGAGAAAGATTGTCAAGAAAAACATTTTCTTACCCCAAATTATAAAACTAATATATCATTTCCCCCATTTTGTTCCTTTTAAGAATAACAATTTAAGGGACTTTAAATATTTATATGATGGAAAAGTCAGAAAAGTTTTTATTCAATTGATCCTTAATAAAAATCAAATAAAACATTTTATTTTGTCACCATACATTTCCAAGAAGGCCTTCTGTGCTAGTCCAAAGAAAGAAGGGTGGAATAAAAAAAATATTTATCACAATCTTCTTGAACCCATTATCTTGGAAAAAATTTTTGAAATGGTCAATTACTAAAAGTAATCTGATTTTTTAATTGAAGTTCACAGATTTTGTTGAGCTACTAAAATATGTTAGCTGCAAGCTGCAGTCTCAAGTGGAAGCTTCATAAATTATTTAGTGGACTTTGGATGGAATGATTTCATATTGTCTGTTTGAACAGTGGGAAATTCTTGTCGCTAATACTCTGGGTTTTTGGTGTCGTTGATGTGAAATTATTCTTTTAAAATAATGTATCGAGTAAATTCCAACTTTTAAGAGTAAGGAAATATGATAAGTGATAATGGTTCTTAACTCTGGTGGGGCTTATATATTTAAAAACTAAACTAATTTGTTTATCTATATACTAGGAAAAAAAGATAGGAGCCAAGACACAATTCCTCTTAAAATGATTTATTTGTCTTTCAATGAGCTATTCCCATTCACTCTAATTATGGTAAAACATGGCTCAGACATAAGAGAAACAGAAAAACACCCTAAATCTATGAGCTTGAAATAGGAGGCTTCTGTTTATGGATATAAAAATAGAGGAAAGATTCATAACTATGATGAAATGTCTAACATTTATCTTTTAATTTTTCCAAAGTGAAATGGGTGTGAGGAGGGAGAGATGGTTACTGCTGATTAAAATAATTTGTACTCATTATTAAATGACCATTAAATTTTTTCAAGTAAGAATCACCTCAAATTCTATCATGCAGACATAATCATTTTTAACATTTTGGTGAGGAATTTGCTTAGCCTTTTTTTTACAAATATACTCACATATATACAATATACTTGTAATTTTAAATAGTCAGAATTATATTCATAAAAGCTTTTTAGAATCAATTATTTTTCTTAATATTATGTTAAAAATATCTCTCCATCATTTATTTTTGTTACTTGTTTTTCAATAAGGTGAAACAAAACCAGTCAGTGGTCAGTAGTGAACATCTGACAAAGAGTAACCACTTGGTAAATGCTAGCTAATAGCATTATCACCTATTATTAAAGAAAATAATTTTAAAATATTTTAGGTGACAAAATGAATCATCATCTTGTTATTTAAAATTTTTATTTATCACTCTAATGTATCTATATTTGACGGGTATACTAGGCATTAACCTAGAAAAGATTGAAAATTTAATAAGTATAGAGAGATCATAATAGAATGTTAAAATTTGAAAAAATAATTTTCATAGTTATCATTAGATGTCTGTGCTTTCTTATGTTACCTAAGAGGTGACATGAATTAAATTCCAAATTTCCTAATGAAAATTGTCTTCTAATGAGAAATTGGCATAGTTTACAGGAGGATATTAACTACGTCATTTCCTCTAAGTTTCCTTGGAAAGTTGACTTATTTACTGTTCATTTTTATTCTTATATTTATTCTTAACTACATAGTAGTTATTGTTATATAAGAACCTATATACTATCTTTGCAAGAACAAAGTTAGTTGTAACCTACCCATAATATTATTTATTCATTATACCAGTATGCCAGAAATTGTTACTAGACTAGTGAAGACTATCTTACCCTATATCAGTCAAAGGCTTTTAAAATCTTTGACACAAAACATGGCAAACTTAAGCAGCAATGAGGCTTTTATGAATAAAATTTTTGACTGTAGTTTTATAGATTATATCTGAAAGTTCTCTAAATGCCTGTTTTATAGTCTCTCCTTTAAACAGTCTAGGAATATTGCATTCACTGATTCTTTATTTCATTTATTATTCACCTGACTATTCAATCACTGAATAAAAATCATATATTTATTGAAGTCTTACTATGGCCCAGAAACTGTTGTAAGTGTGCAAATGTAATTGTAACATGACAGACATAATCCTCCAAATCATATGATTAGAGTCTAGAAAGAAATATGGATAAATAAATAAGTAGTTAGATATAGTATGAAAGGAGTAGGTGTTATGGGAACATTTATGCCCGTAATCGAATACGTTGTTGGGATTAAGTAGAAATTGGTCGAGTAAGAGGAAAATAGGAATGTTTCACGTGAAAGGATAAGCATAAATAAGAAACTGGAAACAAAATAAAGGCTTGAAATAGAAATAAAAGCATTTCTAATGTCTGGGACCAAGTAATCTGGTGGGTAAATTATGAAAAAAGAAACTGAGGTAATATACAAGGCCCAGGCTATGAAACTCCTTGTGAAACCCAGAAAGGGATTTGAGATTTATCTTAAGATCAACTGACAACCATGGGAGGATTTTAAATAATAACGTGATGGGATCAGTTTTGTATGTAAAAAAGATCACTTCAGTTAAATTGCAGACAGAGATCTTAATTAAAAGATAATACAATAAGTCATCTGAGATAAAATGATGGTCTGAATATATGTGGTGGTAGTACAGTTACAGAGAATAGGATGATTTCCAGAAGTCGTGCATTGGACATAGTGATGACAGTGAAAGGATGAAGGGATTTTTCATTTTTTTAACTGAGGTATAGTTTCCATGCAAAATTAAAGAATTAATTTTAAGTGTAGAGAGGGGAGAGTTATGACAAAGGGATGCACCCCATGTAGCCACCAGTTGAATTGAGATGTAAAATATTTTCATCACCCCAGTAAGTTTCTTCATGCATATTTCTAGTCAAACCCTACCTCCTAAAAGTAAATTGCCTTTCTGATTTCATTATGGTTTAGTGTTGTTTGTTCATGAACTTCATATAAATAAAATTATATAAACAGGAAATTCATCCAGTGTGGTTTCTTCTTCCAAGTGTCCTCACGCCTGCAATTTTCAGCTTGCTTTTATAATAACTTAGTGTCTTTATTTTTTTAAATGTATAATTTATTATTATCATAAGAAGAGCTGATTCAATAGAAGCCACTAAGTAATTGCCAGACAGGGAACCTGCAGGCTTGTGTTTAAGCTTTGCAGGAGCAGTTCTATATTGATTTTGTCTTCTGTCCCTCAAGAATTTTGAGGTGTTTATCAAGTGTCTGCCTTGTCAGGATTCCAACTCTTTCTTCCCTGAGGTGGGCAAAAGGTGTAGTCTCTATTTGGCTCTTTTAGTCTTTTAACTGTTTTGTTTTTGTATTTTTTTCATTTGGGCTTTTTGCACTTCCAGAATCTACATGACAAGGGAGCTTATACATATACCAGAGCTTCGCATTTGTGGTTCATTCCTTTTAAAAAATTCTACTCTCAATTTCCAACCAATCCTGCAGCACTACCTTCTAACCTTCTACCTCCCAAGCACGTGACTTCAGCTTCCACCTGAGTCCTAGCCACTCATGACACTGGGACTCTGGAGTATCTTCAGGAAAAAAGCCCTATAAGTGTGGATTTCACCCCATGTGTGTGTGGTTTTTTCCTTTCTAATCTTAAATCCTTTCCAGCTCTCTTTGACTTCTGTAATTTTCCAGGGTTATCACAAAGTAATTTTTCAACTGTTCCCACAGTTGTTAATTGTTGTCCCTAGGATGGTTAGTCAGATATAAGCCATTAGTGAAAATAGAGTTCACTTCCTTTGTATGTAAGATAGGACAGGCTTAAGCATATTTAAATAATGATGAGAAAGAGATAGGAAGAAATAAGTTGGAAAGATACAGGATAACAGGATTGAAAAGGAACTGAACCTAGATAAGAGCACCTGAAAGGCAAGAAGAAATAGAAACCAGAACACAAGTTAAAGGATAAACTTTCATGGTGTACCAAGGAGGAATCTTTTTTCACTTTAAAATAGAAAGGAATGAAGAACATAACTGCGTAGCAGTTGGGTGGCAGAAATAACAATAACAATGATAAAAATTTTAATTTACATTGTTTAATGGGCACCTACTATTTACCAGGCACTATTCTGAATGCCTAAAGTATACTACTTCATTTATTCCTCAAAGAATTCAATGAAGAATTTTTTCATTTTTATTGTAATTATAAACATGCTAAAACTCATCCAAAAAGGTTAAGCTACCTGTCCAAGGTCATATACTAGATAGTGTTGCTGATATTTAAACATAGGTCTGACTCCAGGGTCCATGTTCTAAATAGTTTCTTGAAAGGAAGTCAAATAATTATGTGATAGCATCTGTTTTCTTTAGGAAGTCCTGGTGTTAATGCTGAAAATGAGGGAAGGATGCAGTGCCTGATAGTCAAGAAGAGTTAACATGATATATCTGAAGAAAGGGAAAGGGAGCAAAGTAGGGTAACATAAGAAGATTGCCAGGTAATACTAAGGGATCTATTGCAGGTATCACAATTTTGCATGTATGTGTTACCCTCTGTTTCCATTAAATCCCTTAGCATATTAATCATAGTTATTTCACTTTTCTATTGTGATAATGCCAAAATCTCTGCCATATTTGAGTCTGGTTCTAATGTTTGCTTTGTTTCTTCAGACTGTGCTGGTCCTTGTCTGTTGGCATGCCTCATAATTTTTGGTTGAATGCTCTTTATATGTCAGGGTGGAAAAGTGTTTTTAACAAAAGAAGAGGAATTATCATCATCATCTAGTAGTCACTATATCATACATGGTCTCATTTCCTGACTTTGAAAGTCTTTTGTAAAAATTTAAAGAAATCTAATATTACTTCCTTATGGCCTGATTCAGGATAAGGAAATTGGGGAAGTTGGAAAACTCAAAAGAATGAATGCTTAATGTATCTTTACACCATTTCTTAAACATCAGCTGTCTCCAGTGAATGTTTGTCAAGCATTCAATTACAATTAATTCGCGATTAAATTCTGTACAAATGTCTGAAGTGCTAATACCGCATGTTATTAGAGAGAGATTTGTATACTTTAGATACTAGATGTGCAGTGGTAGAATTGGTACACTGTTGAGAAAATGCCAAAGTATAACTTGCATTTTTGTCTAAAATGGTCATTCCAAGCCAGGCATGTTGGCACAAACCTGTAATCCTATCACTTTGGGAGGTAGAGGTGAGAGGATTGCCTGAGCCCAGGGATTCAAGACCAGCCTGGGAATATAATGAGACCTCGTCTTTATAAAAAAAATTTAAAAAATCCAGGCATGATGGTATGCACCTGTAGTTCCAGCTACTTGGATGACTGAACTAGAAGAATTGTCTGAGCCCAGCAGGTTAAGGTTGTGGTAGCTATGATCATGCCACTGCACTCCAACCTGGTCCACAGAGTGAGACTCCAACTTAAAAAAATAAAAATGCAAAGGTCATTCCATGTGGGCGGAGTGGCAATATATAAATATTTTTTTCCTGAATGAGTGTGTGTATACACACACACACACACACACACACCTATACTACATACCTCTCAAGTTTCTATTTATTATGACAAGTGAGCATGCAACCAAATTCATCTAATATGCACACACATATTATCTATATATTTTAAATTTTCCAAAAAAGGGGAATACACACACTTATACTCAAATTTAGATTCTTCTCAAATATTTTATAAACTACTGTTTCCCAATAGGATCTAAAACATCTAGTGCATCAGAGTACCAGATGAAATTTCTAAAATGCCCAATCATCTAGGAAGAAAACAAAATTTATTAGGGTGTCATACTTAAGAACTTTTTTGTGGCACTAGTTCATCAAAAGCTGAAACTCCTTTTTCAAGTCATAACTGTGTCACTATGGTGAACACTAATAAAACTCATGAAGAAAGGTAAAATTAATGCTCACATTTGTATTGCACATTTTGTAATTTTTACACATAACTTCTCTGGTGTCTTATTCATTTAAATCATTGCTGATAGACATTACTATCCTTACTTTAAAATTGGAAAAATGAAGATCAGGATAATGTGATTGCAGGCATTTTAGAGCTTGGCATCCAAATAGTTTATTCATATGGAATGAAAGATTGAAATATAATACATGATTTGAAGTCATATATATTCCTCAATTAGTTTTCTGGTGAGATGATAGTAGAATATATCCATGATAAAAGAAAAACAGTGGAAATTAAAACTTGCTATATCTTCACACTTAAATATAAACATGCCCATCAAGACAGTGTGCATTGTGGCTAAAATGAAGACTCCGAACCTAAATTGACCTATGTTAAAATTCTAATTCTGTCTGTAATTACTTCATATTTTTGGCCAGATTACTTAATTTCTTGAAGTAAATGTTTTATTAAAGTAAATTTAGTGAAAAACTTCCTCTGTACTTTGAATTCTTACATAGTAAATTATAGCCTTAGTATATCAACAAACTGAACCTAACTTAAGAGTATATTCTTTTAACAAAAGTCTCAGCTAATCAAGCAGCTGAGCTTTAATAAATCATAGGCTGCTAACTACTTAGACCATATCCAAACAAGGCAAATGCTAAGATGTAAATGATCAAGGTGTTTTTTTTTTTTTTTTAATGTCACTTCTTGCTCTCATCTCTAAATACTTCCTGCCCACATTGCTGGGCATAGTGTTCTGGACCTCTTCTGGTTCTGAATGCGGCCCAATTCATGAAACATACCTTGTTCAAATAAACTCTGCAACATTTAATTTGTCTAAAGTTTTTATTTTAACAAGGTAATGTAGTTTTCTTTTCTTTTTTAGTTTAAAGGTGTGGGGTACAATTCAGAATTAGATATACAAGAGGTCATCATACAGGTAAAGTTTGGGCCTCACTTTGGTTCCTACTTCACCTGATTTGAGATCAGGTACCCTTATTGATGCTATGTGCCCCCTCCCTCCCCTGGCAGTGTCCTGCTACTGCCAATCCCTTTCTATTTGTATTATGGTAAATGTTCAGGGTCTCTTATGAGTGAGAACATGTGGTACTCAGTTTTTTGTTTCCATGATAGATCACTGAGTGATAGACTATAAATCCATCCAATTTTGTAATATTCCATCATGTGTATGTACCACATATTTTTCTTTTTTTCCTTAGAAACTGATGTTTATTTTCCATCAAACTTATTTCCATGTTGCTTAAAAGCCTGTAGTAGAACGGCTTAAGAACACTCAGTGGTTGTTCCTACTTATTCAGTGATCAGAGCAGTGGGAGCTGCAGACCAGTCTTCTGTGGCAGGCTGAGTACTCAGGGCTTTAGTAGGAAACTGCTGAATTGGCACAGAGGGCACTTGCACACCTTCAAATCAGTCTGCAACCTCAGGCAGAGTAGCAATGAACTCAGGAGCTGGAGCAGTTCATTCACCCTGAAATTCTTCCTTGGTCACAGCTTTTTTAACAGCAGCCTGCTCTTCCTTTTCAATCTCTTCAGGATCTCTGTAGAAGTAGAGAACAGGCATAACCTCCACAGGTGTTCATGGAAGATGGTGCCATTCACGTGTAGAACTTCCTGAGCCAGCATCCACCATGTCAGCTCCCTTGCTGTTGCACGGGATGGCAATGTCCACATATTGCAGCAGAAAGTCTGTGTTACCAGAGCAATGGTGGGCAGGTTAACATAAGATGCCTCTGTAGAGATGAGGTCTGGTCAAGTTATCCAAGCTGTTTTCGAACCCATGGGCTCAGGCAATTCCCTCACCCCAGGCTTCCAAAGTGCTGGGATTACAGGTTTGAGCCATCACACTCGGTTGCTAATTTTTTTTAACTAAATGTGATGATTGCTTTGATTTTGTATATGGAAAGAATTAAGGTTCTATTGCAAGCATTTGATTTTCAGATTCAGGAACAAGTATTTATGAAACATTTACTTTCTTTACTAAGTGTTTACTAAGGTTGTCTAAAAAGTAAACAAACAATTTAATCAGAGCCACAAAGTTAAATCATTATAAAAAAGATTGCTAAATTACCAAACAATGACTGTGAAAATTGCTCAAAATATTAAACTGACTCTGATTCATCCATTTTATTTGTATTGAATCAATATTCACATTTTCCATTTTATGTTATAAATATAGACAAACTATAATTTGTTATAAAAAGCACTAACTCTATGCTACTACAATAAATAATACATATTTAACCATATTTTTCATTGTTCTTTGAATCAAAAATGTAAACTTGAAAAATTAATTTTAAAGTAAAGAATGAAGTTCTGAGAAAGTATAATTAAAATTAATTACACACTCAACCTTAACAGCTTAATTATTTCTTAGACCCAAGTGGAAAATAATTTTAGTTTAAAATATGTAGTTATCTTATATTTCTTGGTGTAATCATTAAAAATAATTTGCTGATATCATTTTAATGTAACATGAGATTTAAAACTCTTCAATTAAATTGCACATATAGTCTTAACAGCTTATTACTTTCGCCAAAATTGGATAAAAACTTTATTTCAAAACATATTGTTACCTTATACTTCAGGGCATAATTTATGGATATGTCTTCCAATATTTGTTTTGCAAAGCAAACTTTAGTATGGGAGCAATTGTTTGTAAGCTTTGAATATAGATTGTTTTTATATTAAATGATTACATTTCTTGCTTGCTTTTTGTATATTTAACTAAATCAAGGTAAAGAGGGATGTGATGAAAGCAATTTGCCTGTGCTATAAAGAGAAGTATAAAAATGAAAACCTAGAGGAAAATGTGGAATCTATAGTAGCAGACTTAGTATGAATTGGAAGAGTCTTTTCTCATACAATTGATCAGAGAAAACATACTACACATAGTAACAACAATGACAACAACAAATATGTATCAGCATCTACTCGTATAAAACACAATATTAAATGCTAACTACCAATCTAAAAAAAAATACACATGTGACTTGAGTGAAAAAAACAAAATGAAGAACAATGGGATAAAAGGTAAGAAGTGTATAAAATCATATCAGAAAAGATTTTAAAAAGAGAAATTAGCATTTATTGAATGTTCTCTATGCTTCAGAACAGAGCTGTGGCCTTGAATTCATATGATACATCTTCAATTTATCAATAAGGAAGCTGAAACTCAAATGCTTAAGTGATATTGTATCAGGGCATAACGTCTTAAGGCAATGTCCACCATTCTCTCATTTTCTGATGTTAATTTTATCATCCAGTCAAAGTAATGTTTAATTTATTCACTCTATTGTTCCTATAATTTTTTATGACATTTTAGACAATGGGAATATCTTGCATTTCATCAAAATTTCCTTTTAGATTTAGTGATCATTGATGATTCATGCCTGAACTAATCTGTATTATGACTTAATGGTTTATATATATAACTGTATGTGGTTGAAAATGGTGATTTCCTAATCTTAGAATTTTCCCACATTTGCCAGTCAGCTCTTCTATAATGATTTTTTCCCTAAGGAGCAATATCTTTGAAAGATATTGTATATTTAGTGGTGATATGGATAGACTGGTATGATAGCCATATAAAAGGAATAAGTAAAAGATAAAGTAAATAAGTGGAGAAAAAAGAGAAAAACAAAGGATCATAAATGTAGTGAGACTTGAGAATCATTTATAATTAGGAAGAAAGAAGAGGTGCAAAATATCTAAAATAAATAGATATGATATCACAATATCTTGGAGGAGCCTCAAGTTAGTGAACCACAGAGTCCACACCACAAGAAAAGTTAGCAAAGGTAAGTTTGACCAACAAACTAAAACGTAGTCCACAGGTCCAGACAAATAAAAAGGGTTATGAGGGAGGAAATCAAAGATGGCCACCATGGAGCAACAACCAGCACCACTCTCACTGACCAATGCAGAGAGTGGGGACCAAGCTGCCAATAGATGGAGACACCCCAAAAACTTTTAAATGAGTGAAGCACCCTGCATCCAGCAAAGGTCTCTTTGAATACACAGAAACCAGAAAACAATGGCAGACGTGGGAATCTGGGTGCCCCATCTCCCACCACGCACCAGGTTGGCACAGGAACTGAAGCCCTGCCAGGTGAATGGGAGTGGGTGAGTGTACCTAAGGGGCTCTGGGTCTGTTTACCCCCTCCCAGTCATGCATGAGTCATCAGCCTCATACAGGAGGAGTCTTGGTCATGGCACAGCAGCAGGCAACAGAATCCCAAGCAGAATGGGGGGAAAGGAACAGGCTGGCTCAGCAGCCATGAATGTGCAGCCAGCTCCCAGGCAAGGAAAAGAAACCCACAAAGTGAACCTTGCTGGTGCCTGGTCCATCTTTCTACCCAGATCAGGAAGAATCACCTCCAAGCCCTGAGTGCCTACAGGGTGAATTTTCCCCATTCTCTGTGGCAGAGAAATCACTCTTTTTCAGAACAGAGTGTGGATTTGAACAGGAATAGAGTGACACAAAGCTCTCTAGGTGGAAAGACTTCTGGGCTATAAACTGCAGAAGCAGATGGGAGGCTCATCCCCCCACCAACTCTTTGCAGAGTGCTAGCAGCAAGGGCTGCTATAGTTGAGAAACCTGCCACAGGGTGCAGCAAGGAGCAAAAATGAATGTCTCTCCCTCTCTCACTGGGGGACCTATATTGAACCACATAAAAGGCCCTAGAACAGAGGGCCAGTGACTAGCTTCAGAGCAACAAAACCAAAAGGGATTACAGAGAGAAAAGAAGGTGCTGTCACAAATGAGGAAAAGTCAAACAAAAACATACAAGCGTACTGAGACAGCACCCAAAAGAAACAGCTACCAGAGCACAAACAATGGAACACCCCTCCCCGCCCCAGAATGACTTGCCCTAGATGATAGTCACATAAATCAGAGATTGGATGGCTAAAACGAACAGAGAGAACTGAAAGAAACTAGAAGCAAAACTCACCAAAGATGTACAGAAAGTAGAAGTGGAGTTGACCAATTTCAGAAAAGCCTATTGTGAAATAAAGAAAATTTGGATCCTGGAAATCAAAAACAAAGTAACAAGCATAGGGAGCAGGGTCACCTAAACAAAGGAAACAATCTCAAGTCTTGAAGGCCAAAATATGAAATGAACCCAGTCTGTCAAAAACATAGAAAAAAAGCTCAAAAAGAAGGAGCACAGCCTTCAAGAGACGTGAGACTGTGTCAGTAAGCCAAATCTACACCTGATTGGTATTCCTGAAGCAGAAAGGGAAACTGAGAGCACCGTGGAACAAACATTTCATGAGGTCATCCAAGAAAACTTTCCATATCTTACTTGAGAAGTGGCCATTCAAGCACAAGAAATTCAGAGAACCCCCTCAAGGTATCACATGAGAAGAACAACCCCAAGACACATGCACAGGGTAAGCATGAAAGAAAAAATCCTAAAGACAGCAAGAAAGAAAGGAAAAGACCCATTAGAATCACTCCAGACTTATCTGCAGAAACACTACAAGCCAGAAAGGACTGAAGTCCAATCTTTAATGCTCTTAAAGATAACCAATTTCTGCCAAGAATTTCCCACTCCACCAAGCTAAGCTTCATCAGTGATGGAGGATTATTAAAATACTTCTCAGACATCCAATCCCTAAAAGGCTTCATCAGTGATGGAGGATTATTAAAATACTTCTCAGACATCCAATCCCAGCCCTTCTGGATACAGTAGGAAAAAAATGTTACTAGAGGTGGCAATAAATGGAGCATTGGAAATTTAAAATGGGCATTTTTCAGAAAAAGCATGTCAAGTGTAAAATTCCAGAGATTATAGTTAATAAATGAGAGAATGAAAATTCTGAGATAGTAATGTGTTTCAGTGAAATAAAAGATAAAATTTGATAACTGAGGGCAAGTGTGGAGCAACAAAGGAAGGACTTATTAGGGTTTGTTTTTGGGGTTTGTTTGTTTCTTTGTTTTTTAACATAAGAAAAAATATATTAAAGTAGGAGAAGGAGTGATTCAAGATAAAAAAAAAAAACAGCAGAGTTTGGTATAGAAGCAAAGTCTTCAGGTGTCAGGAAATGATGGGATCACAGGTAACTTGATTATGGATTACAAAGATCAATATACCTTCACTTGCAATTATTTTTCAGAAAATAAGAAATTACGTTAGGGAGAATAGATCCAAAAGGCTACATCCTATCAATGAAGCCAAAGGTGAGCTTATACATAAATAGTGTTCGTGTGTGGAATAAGTGAACCTGGAACTTAGGCAAAGGGTAGAATTACTTTGGGGGTTTCAGTAAGAAATTAGCAGGCAGGAGAGCTGCCATTGAGTTGGCGTCTGTACTGTGAGAAATATGCATGATTGTGTCTCTCTGGGATTTCTTTGTGACTCAGAACAAGAACAGAGAAAGCAAATATGAGATTATAAAACAAAAGATTTATTAAAAAACGGTTAAAAAGAGGAATCAAATAGATGAACATGAAGTTCAGACTAACAATGCAGTGTCAATTACCTGAGAGTAGGTAGCCAGGAAAATTCAGATAGTTTAAGATATAAAGCATTTTCTCACTATGTATTTATGTACATAAGCAGCTTTTCACATTTACAGTGTGCACACATATATAGTTGTGTATAGCTATGTAGGCATATGTGGCTAGATAAACAGCTAATAATATAATTAGATATGATTTTATTTATCTCTGAAATTCCACTAATAAATGGGACTATGCTGCATTTTCAAGGAGATCGTTCTTTTTAAGCATCAACACTTGAGAGTCAGGGGTTCTTTAGGCCATACCATAAAGAATCTTCACATTCCTACCTACTCCTTGCTGATTTTTTTATTTTTTGTTCCCTCATGAAGAAGAATAAAAGGAGCACCACTGCTGCCAACTGGAGACCATAGACTAGGACCACAGGTAGGTAACTTCTCTCCAAACGTCTCCTGCTTTACAGTAGGAAAAATGAAGCTTGAATAGTTAATATATTATCTTATACCCGGAGCTAGAGTTAAGTGATACTTAAGATAGTAGTTGTTTTTGGAAAGACTTTTGATCACCCTATCTTTGCTATAGAGTCATCCCTCTTTATCTTCAGTTTCACCCTCACACTTTTAATTGCCCACACTTAACTGTAGTCTAAAAACAATGAATAAAAAATTCCAGAAATAAGCAATTCATAAATTTTCCATTGTGTGTCACTCTGAGAAGTAATGAAATCTCACACTGTACTGCTCCAACTCACCAGGACACAAATTATCTGTTGTCCAGCATATCTACATTGTATATGCTACCCCTGTTAGTCACTCCGTAGTCATCTCAGTTATCTAATTGAAAAACCAGAATATATAGGGTTGGTACTATTGGTGGTTTTAGGCATCCATAGGAGTCTTGAAATATGTTTCCCATGGATAAGGGGAGACTACTGTACAGTGATGGATGACATTACCTCATGAGGAATAGTAGCTTGCTAGAGTAGTTTGAATGTGTCCCCCAAAATCCGTGTGTTGAAAAATTAATTCCCAATGTAGCAATGTTGGGAAGTAGGAATTTTAAGAGGTGATTAGATCATGTGGTCTCTGCCCTCGTTAATGGAGTAATGTCATCATCAAGGTTTTAAAAGTGAGTTTGGCCTTCTCTCACTCCTCACACATTTGATGCCTTCCATCTTGTTATGCAGAAGGAAGAAGGCTCTCACAGGATGCTGGCCCCTCAGTCTTGGACTTCCCAGTCTCCATAGTTGTGAACCAAATAAATGTATGTTTATTATAAATTACTCAGTCTCTGATATTCTGTTATGTTATAGCAGTACAAAATGGATTAAGATGCAGCCCATTAATTTCATTCATGAATTAAGGAAAAAGAAATTAAATTTTCAGTTAGAGGAATATTAAGCATTTTCACATATATTGTAAAATATATATATTTTAATAAACTAAATTGGGAATTATTTTTAGCTATTGTAAGTATTACATAATTTATATAAGAAGCTTTTTTTTCTTTTTGCAGAACATGGGTAGTATTTATATTTGGTAATTATGTAGTTTTTTTTAAACCCTTAAGTAATTTTTTAAAAGCTTCAATGTAAAATAGTTTTAGTTATTCAAGCCCAAAGAACTTCTAGATATGAAATACATTTGCTAACTCCAGATAATGTTTAAATACTGTTATTTAATAATTAATTATTGGGTATGCTGGGAAAATGATATAAATAATTAAAGTTTAAAAAGTCAAAATATCATCTTCAACATGTAGCAGAATAAAATTGATCCTGTAGAGTTGACCAAAATAACTAAAAATACTTAGTCTAAGCAGTATCCTTTCCTCCTATAGCCCATTGCAAAGACAAAAATAAAATCAGAACATTACATCAAATCCGATCATCACATACACAAGGTACACCTCATATTATAAAAATCTAAAAAAGTAGTACCAGAATTGAAGAAAGAGTATTTGCATACCATCTAGTGGTCACTTTCAAAAATAGCAAATTTTTTTTTTTTAAATAAGTTGTAGTATATATGACTATACCTGACCTAAAGAAATTCAAATTTTATATATTAAAAAAATAAGGTAAGGAGTGTTCTGTTTACTTCTGAGATGTGCAAACATACTATTATCACCTGAAATAATTATTTCATATTTGTTTAATTTTTAAGAGGTGTCAAATATTGTGTTTACAGTAGCTCACCATTTTTATCATATATTTATTTTTGTTTCTGTGTTCAACCACAAATAAAATGTCCTGAAGCTGATTTTAAAAAAAAATTAAATGAAGCGTCATTATTTTATAACAGTAGACAACAAAATACAATAGCCAAGGTTTTTATGCTGTTTCAACAGAGTAGGCTTACATTTAAAATCAAAAATTTGCTTCACTAATTTCTTCGAGAGGGTATAAATAGAGACAGTAGCTAAATGACGGACTCTACAAATTTTGTGAATGACATCATAATGCGTCAGTCATCTGACTTATCTCTACTTTTGGAAAAAATAAGTTAACTGCTGATTATTTAAATAATTTTTAAATATTATTCATTTATATTATTCATTTATATCATTTTATTTAACTATTTAAATACAGAATAAGGCATTTTGTGATTTATTTTTTTCTTAGGTTCACTTAAGTCAGAAGTATTCAGTTCATAGGAAGCACGGTGGCCCTCATTCTCGAAGCCAGTGCATAATGTACCAGCTAAGCAGGCAGAAGGCATTGCTTCTTGATGAATGCAGAATGTGTGGTAAGGATGAGACGCCTGTGGCAATGTAGCTGTTAGGAACAATGCTACATGTGTTCTGCTGCCAGAGAAAAGTCAAAGGAGACCAGGAATTGCAAGCACGTTCACTTGGAATGAATCATGCTAAGAAAGGCAAGCTAAATTTTATGATAAAAATAGAAGAGAGCACATTAGTAGAGTCCTCAGTTGGGGGCCTACAAAATTGAAAGGGAATCTGCCTTCAGGCTGAATCTGTGCTGGGAAAACTTGCAGGGCAGAAGGTGTTTTCATTTTTTTCTGCTCAGAGTTCTAATTATGGGAGATGGAAAGAACATAACACTTGAATATGGTCTTGAAACTTTGTGTTATGGATTGTGAACAACTGAAACTTGGAAACTTGGGCTCCATTGATTCTGGCTTCCTTCAACGTTGGAAGCATATGGCATTCACTTCCTTTCTTAAGGTGTTTTAGTTCAACCATTAATGTTTGGAGTTTATAGTATACAGTAACAGAATTCTTTTCTAACATAGAGTCAACAGAGAAATTTAGGTTACATAAAACCAAAGACCTATATTTCTTGATGATTTAACCTGAGCTTCTCCTAGAAAGCAAAGCTTGAAAACAGCAGCCTGTATACAGCTGGCTTATTTTAGAAGTGACCCAGGAGAAAAGAACAAAGATGAGCAAGTATGAAAATGGAAAGAAGAAAAGGTCATTCAACATGTGTGTTCTTGACATGGTCACCACGGTAGGCAAGGGGCCCTCAATCTTACTGGGAGTCTCTGAAAAGCCATGTAGAATTCATCTCAGAATTGTGTACCTGAGGAACCAAAAAAAAACATAGAAAGCATTTTTTCCCCACCAATGGAGCCTGACTCTTTACAATTTAGAGTAAAAGAATACCAGAGAAATATAGAGTTGCAAAGACTAGAGCAACTCAATTATACAGAAAGTGTGAAAGGAAACAAATCTGTATGCATTAAAACCACCCATGGGAACAATTTTTTTCCAATCCTCTGTGTTCTTGATGAGGCTTCCTTTCATCTCAATTCGACTAGACTATAGCTATTTCACAAATGACTCATCTCCATATTATGTATTTAGGAAATAGTGGAGAAAATTAGGTGGTTGCAGTCTTCTATAATATTTCCCTTTATATTCTCCTAACAAATCGTAGTTATTGTAAAGTTTCATAAATAAAGCGATCGAGACCTAATTTCACTATAATGTATCTTCATGACATTGAACTACTCAAACTGAGTCTGGTTTCCTACTAAACTTTGAAAAATCCAAATCTACTCTATAGATTTTAGACTTTGTAAGGATAATATGAAATAAAATATGTGAAAGCACTTTTCAAATTGGAAATTATTTTTCAGATGAAAGTAAGTATACTCTTATGCCATTTTAGCTTTCTGGTTTCTATGTTCTTAAGTGTAATTTTTGGCAAATTACCATAAAAGAATCCTTTAAATCTTTCTCCTAATAGATATCATTCAGCCAGATAACTCAGGATTTCCCAGTCAACAAGAATCCTCTTTTTCTTCCACTATGTTCTACAGTTGTTCATTATACAATAAAAATAATATACAAGCTGTGGCCTGTCCTGATAAGGATTGCTATTTGCTTCTAGAATCAGGCACTTAGGGGCCATTTGGGGGGTTTCCTTGGCACTGAGTCTGGATGTGTGACAGACTGAAAAACTCTGTTCAACACCCACAGTGCTGAACATTCCACATTCTAAATATGTAGCTGGAACACTTCCCAGATTGTACATCTGCCTCTCTAATTTACACCTCCAAAGATGAGGGTGAGCAAGGAAGAGGTGAGAAGCTTTAATGAACTACTTGGAGCCTTTGCATGTGCTGTGGGAAACTTCACAGCACATACCAAAACCTGGCGACAGGGGACTGGGTGGAAAGTAAGTATGTGAACATTCCGTTTCAGTGATGTCCAGGACATTCCAGTGGCCTCCTTATCTTCAAAAAGTGACCAAGAATCCCTTTTGTTTATTCTTATCTTCTATCAGCCTTCCAAGATGCCTCCTAGGTCCCAGATTGGACATTCATTGAATAGCTCCACTCAGTCACCTGCTAGTGTGACATCAATGCTGGACCTGGCATGACTGGGGACCACTTTTATTAGCACATGTTTGGTTTATGTTCCTACAGTATGGATGCTTCCTAAGTAGACACTAAGTTTCACTGGAACCAAATGTTTACCTTAAAAAGAAAACTCGAAGACATCGAAAGCTGCAGAATAATGCTGGCAAGAGCATATAAATTCTAAGTTGACTGTAGTGAAAGAGGGAAAAAGTTTGTAGAGAGCAAACCTGCTTACTGTTTAGTCTTCACTAATGATGATTCTCAGCAGGCCATTCTTACAGTCCATGGTGTGAAAATAATAATATGTTGCTTATGCTTTGAGAAATAACTTTTGTTGTGATTAAACTCAAGATAACCCTTAATATGGCATTTTTCAAGTTGGCATAGCAGGTTTACCTTCTTTGTCCATATAATAAATGCCTACTTATTTTTCCAGGGGTTCTTAAGCTGGGGTCCATGGACCTTAGATAGAACAAGAATAGAATTTAGTATATTTGTAAACACAGGTGGAAAGACAGCATATCTTTACTTTTGCTGCCCTCTCACTGAAATTTAGTGTATATTTTAAAATTCAGTATCATCTGCAAACCTCAATATTATTAGCAGAACCTGTGACTTTGTTACCAACAGAAATCAAAGGCATTTTTATAACAAGTTACAATTTTTGCAGGTATCTCAAAAACATTTAAAGTCTTCACTTCTTTAAGATAATTGCGAGGACCAACAATAGTTCTTGTTATTTAATAATTAATAAAGAAGCAACTATTTCTACATGAAATTTTTATTTTATGGATATTTATAGAATTATACAGTTAGCCTTGGTTATTTTTCTTTTTTAATTGTAATATTTTATTTATTTGAATTGTGGGGTACAAGTGAAGATTTACGATGTAAGTAAGTTGCATGCATGTGAAGTTTGGATTTGTAGCTGGCCCTTTCTTCCCCTGATAGTGGACCAGGTACCCAGTGTGTTGCCATGTGCCTGCCTGCCTTCCTTCCTCCCTCCCCTAACAGTGTCCAGCATCTGCCAATCCCACCTTTGTGCTCATGTGACCAATGATATAAGCTCACTTATGAGTGAGAATATGCGATACTCAGTTCTTTGTTTCTATAATAGTTCACTTGGTATGATAGTCTCTAATTGCATCCATGTTGCTAAACAGGCCATGATTTTATTCTTCTTTATGACTGCATAATTTTCCATTGTGTATATGTACCACATTTTCTTTATCCAGTACACTTTTGATGGGCATCTAGGTTGGTTTCATGTCTTTGCTATTGTGAACAATGCTGCAATAAACATACGTGTGCAGGTGTCTTTTTGATAGAGCTATTTATGATCAAGTTATATCCCCAGAAGATTGCTGAATCGTATGGAAGCTCATTTTCAGTTTGAGATATTGTCAGAGTGGTTTCCACAAAGGTTGAACTAGCTTACATTCCCACCAACAGTGCAGAAACGTTCCCTTTTCTCTGCAGCCATGCTAGTACCTATTGTTTCTTGACTTTTTAATGATAGCCATCCTTACCAGTGTTAGGTGATATCTCATTGTATTTTTGATTTACATTTCTCTGATGATTAGGGGGGCTGAGCATTTTTTCATGTGTTTGTTGCCTGCTTGTATGTCAGTCTTTGAGAAGTGTCTGTTCATGTCCTTTTCCCACTTCTTAATGGGATTGTTTTTTGTTTTTTGTTTTTCCTTTCAGTTTGTCTGAGTGCCTTGTAGATTCTGGATGTTAGGCCTTTTTTCGATTTCATGCCTTACTAATATTTCTTTCCTTTCCATGGGTTGCCTCTTTGCTCTCTTAATGTTTTCTTTTGCTATGCCAAAACTTTTCACTTTAATAAGGTCCTACCTGTCAATCTTAACTTTTGCTGTATTTGTTTTTGAGGGACTTGGCCATGAATTCATTGCCTTCTCTGATGTCCAGGAGGGTGTTCCCTGTGATTTTCTCTAAGATTCTTATAGGTTGAGGTTTTGCATTTAAGTTCTTGATCCATTTGGGGTCAAGTTTTGCATATGGTGATAGGTAAGGGTCCAGTTTTATTCTTCTGCATTTGTCTAGTCAGTTTTTTCAGCTCAGTTTGCTAATTATGTTTTTTTTTCTCCAATTTTTGTTTTTTATGGGTTTGTCTAAGATGAGTTGGTTGAAGTACTGTGGTTTTATTTCCAGATTCTCTGTCCTGTTTCATGGGCCTTTGTGTCTAATCCTGTACCATTACTAAGCTGTCTTGGTTACTGTAACCTTGTAATAAAGTTTAAAGTTTGAGACTGTGATGCCTTCAGCTTTGTTTCTTTTGTTGAGGATCGTTACAGGTAATTTATAGACTCTTTGATATGTATTCAACACCATGCTATGTGATTCCAAGCTCTTTTTATAAGTCAAGAGAATTTGTGATTTTGCAGGATATGGGAAAATTCAAGGCGCTGCCTCCCTCCTCCACCTGCCCCATACATACGCACATATTAAGATGAATAAGATGCTAAAGAGTCAAAGTCTTTTGAGATGCCTCCTTTAGGAACTAGGTGACTGCTGACTCTTTGTGAAGAAACTTGAAGTTCAGCATTGCCAAATTACTTTCCTACAACTGCCTCCCAGCACTTCTCCCCAAGAGTGCTATCTTCTTCTCCACTTGTTTCATACACAATTCTGCTTGCCACCCGACCACCAATTTCTTTGCCCAGGAAATAGTCTCTTCTCCATAAGGGATTCAGCCTGTTCAGAGAAAGAAAAGAGATAACTCATGGAAAGAATGTTATGCAGAAGGGAACAGAAGGATAAGGGGTTATCGAGAAAAGACCATGGGGAAAGTATATATTTGAAATCTGTGGTCAACTAAGAGAAGAAAATGTTATTGCAACTTACTATATCATCTTAATTAAACATTCATTTAGAAGGTGTAGTAGAAAAGTTTTTTGTCCTAATCCTGTTTTTATTAATGATCTTTATAATTCATGACCACTAGCCATCTTTTGGAAAACTCAGGTAACCTCCTTGGATTTGAAATTTCTCCTCTGTAAAGTAGAGTTGAGACAAGGTGATCTCTACAATATTAAGTTTTAAGTTTATTCATATCTCTTTGTTCACCTTATCGTATCTTCTCTCCAATTATTCTTCAGTTTTCTCTTGTCTTTTTAATATAGGTACATCCTTTATGCCATTTACTTATCTGTATAGAAATTAAGGAGTTTGAATGCATTACATTGTACATGTAATATGACATATTATTAAGGCTTTAAATTGATTTACTATCATTTTCATTTCCTAAAAATATCTTTTGGATAATTTTCAACTCAGGTTAGGTAAATAAATGAAGGTAGTTTATATTCATAGAGAAGCGCTCCACTGACCAGTCCTGGTAATAGTAGAAACTACCATAATCTGTGTTCTATAGAGACAAAAAGCAAAAAAAAGCAAAAGTAACAAAGCTTACAAAACTCACTCTAACAATTCTTGAAATTGTAAGAATCTCTTACATTAATTTATTCACTTTTCTTCTGTTTTTCAAATACCATATTTTTTTTATTCTAGATATATGCATACACATTTTCTCACATCTTCTCAGCTAACCTCTTAACAGACAAGAAAGGTGTGTCGTTGCCTTTGTTGGTGCCTACACAGTGTCAGATGTGTGTGAGAGGAATCCGAATAGATTGTCATCTAAGTTGAGCTATTAGCATTGATAGTCACAGACTAGTTTATATTTATACTTATACTCTCTCATGTCATTAAAAATGTTCTTTTAAAGCTTTCACTATAATTAAGTTATGAAACAAAAAGAACACTGAAATACAGCTATGAGATTTGAACATACATTGGTGGAAAAAAGAGTATATTTCTATGTTTTCTTGTGAAGAAATAACCAAAAGATTTTCAGAAATTCAAGATGCAAGATACTCATGAATATATAAAGTTGTGTTTCATTTTCTCTTGAGCTATATCCAAATATTCACTTGTCACACACTAAGCAATAAAATTAAAGACAGTAAACATTGACAGATCTCTAGAACTGAGTTGTGGAATCCTCAAAGCTGAAAGAACTTATGATCCATTTTGTGCCTCGTGAAAGAGTATCAATCAGTTGACAAATTTCCATCTTTCAAACTTTGACTTTGACAAGGTGCTGTATGACTTTCAGTGTTTCAATGGAGGAAAAAATTGAACTTCAAACTCAACCAAATAAGAAACTAGAAATATTATCTCAAATATGCCTCAAAATTATATTGCCGATTTTAATGCTGTTAAAGATACCTAATTAAAAACAACAGTTTTGAAATGAAGTTCTCTATTTGATGTCATTTATTAATGTTCCTGCCACCTTGTATCACTTAAAAACACAAGTTACATATGAATTTATGTCATATATTTATCTGATATAGAATTATGTTTGCATAAAAAATGAATGTAATATCTTATACAGTAAAATTTTTCACAAATATTCATACAAAATATCTCTAGTTAACACAACGAAGTCATAAATTTTCAATGAGTTCCACAGACAGTCAATTCATCTGATTAGCTGAAAGTAAGCTTAGCAGAAAGTGCTATAATATGGCTGCTATTTTTGATAGTACAGCTAGCCAGAGAAAAATCTAAGGCAAGTGGTTCTCTAAGTGTGGTCCTCATCTCTACAATAAATGAAAAATTAGCTGGGCATGGTAGTACACGCCTGTAGTTCCAGCTACTTGGAAGGTTGAGGCGGAAGGATCACCTGAGCCCAGCAGGTCGAGGCTGCGGTGGCCGGGAGCGGCCACTGCACTCCGGTCTGGGCGACAGAGTGAGACTCCAACTCAAAAAACAAAACAAAACAAAACAAAACAAAAAAACAAAGTGTGGTCCTTAGAATACATCATTAAAGTCATTTGGGAACCTAATAAAAAAATTCTTGAGATCCATCTCAAACCTTCTGAATCAGAAACTCTAAGGGTGGGGTCCAGCAATCTATATTTTAACAAAGTCTCCAGGCATATCTAATATATGCAGAAATGAGAACCAGTCATGTAAGGAAAGAGTGTGAAACCTATAGTGATCTACACATTTTTCTTCTGGTACATTATGTTAAGAATAAAAGGACAAGTATTCAACAAAGTTTGTAGGAAAGAACTTGGTATAGAAAAATACCCCCAAATAACCCCCAAAACGTCAATCTTTGCATCAAAGGTGCGTTAGAACTGAATGTGATAAAAGGACATCATGTTGTAGAAATCATTCATTTGGGAGATTCTAATGAATCTTTAATTCAGAATGTGAAGAAACTCTAGACTAAAGCTTAAATGTTTCTATTCAAGAAGAAAGTGATGTAAGTCTAGGAATAATTATTATGGTGGTTAATAATTGTGCATTACACTTAATATAGTGTTTTTTCTCTAGAAAATCTAGTAATAAATTAAAGATATATCATAATAGATGACTTATTAGAACTGATAAATTATGATAGTATTCAAAATGCAGCAAGGATGACCTCATTCAAACCAACCTTTCATTGGTGCTTAGTCAGAGATAGAATTTTGAGCTGGATGGAAAAGAGACTGATTTCATTTGTCTTGTTAAATTCATGTGGAAAGCCATCAGGAACTTTTCTGAACAATTGCTACTTAGAACAAGGTGCCCTAAGTAGTATAGGGAACCAGTTTCATTGGCAAATACAGTATCATAATGCCTCAATGAGTGTACAGCGTATCTTCAGTCCTCATTAATCATTTATCTCCAGTAGCCCCCCAAGAAACGAAAATACCACATGGGATAAACCCCAAATCCTCTTTGTCTCTCTGGGTCTACTGAATTGCAATGTCTTAGTTAATAAAACAAATTTTATTTAAATCACCAAAGTGTAGTAAGAGGAAAGTTATTACATATTTTCACTCTATTAAGTTGATTAATAAAACTGAAAAAGTACAAATTAAATAAGGTATTTAAATTCTTTGGTGAATATCACTGTCACCACCAAACAAAACAAATATTGAAAGCATATGTTTAATGAAGCTGTGGATAATATAGATTGAATTCTATAAATTTTAATGCTATGTTTTATTTATGAAACCTTTATTTTCATGGCATTCCAATGAAATCCAGTGGCTACCCCTTTAAATAATATATATTTAGATGTTTTGTGCAGCTCAAATAAAGGGTAACTTAATCTTGTTCTAAAAATTGTTCCCTATGCATTTCATGCTCTTATATAAAAAAATCTATATTTTCAAAGGTCACTCCAGAGTAAAGATAAAGTTTGAGTAGGAAGAGTTTTATAGTGAGAAATTGTTCCCAGCCTCCTTCTGTCTAAATTGTGAATTCACCCTAAGGGATAAATATGACAATATAGTTTAATTTCCTCATTTTTAGTCTTCCTTGAGGCTACTCTTCCTTGTGGCCACAAAAGAGAACTTCAGAAGGATTTTTACCCTATGCTGTTTCAATTTCACTTATCCTGGTCAATTAATTATTCATTTGTGACTTGGTATCAGTTTAGATCCAAGATCTTTTCTTTACAGTCATAAAAATACTTGTAGAAAGTCTTGGGGCAGCTTTAACTTATCTGCCCTCAAAAAATGTATTTTTATTTTATTTTTCTATTTAGAGGATTTTAAAGGAGTTACCTTAGTAACTGCTGCAATGTACATATTCTGCTGGGATTTTGTTAGTCTGACTTTTTATAGTAATGCACTGTTAACAGAGCACAAGAATGTGGGAACTTTTTTTATAGAGCAAACATTTAATCTAGGTCAAACATTTATATGTTTCTCAGAGAAATCTTCCTTTATGACCTCAAGGTTTTTCGTGATTCACTTTTTTATAATTCCAAGCAAATCTTACCTCTTTTTTAATGAAGAAGATGAGCATGATAGAAGGAATAAAATTTGTAGCTTTTGGAAAAGGTTAAGGGTAGAACAATAAATTAGGGGGAAAAACATCAAAAACGGTGGATAAGACTCTTGCTTATAAATCATGTTACTCTTTGAGTGCAGAAGAATAAAATTCATATTCTTGTGTAATTTTAAACCAATTAGGTCCCGAGACTAATTGGTAGTGATCAAAAGAAAATAAGGGGGAGAGGGAGTCAGTAATGTTTTAAGCCATTTGTAAGCATTTCACAACATAATATAAAATATATTATGTATATATTATATATGTCATGCAATATAACCTACAGTGATGCTTTAGGAAGATAAAATATTTTTAACTGTGTAGTTTTGACCTATTAAAAAGATCACACAATTTTAAAGTACAAAGTTTATCATATTTCAACAGTTACACTATTTGAAGATCTTAGACTTCATTTATCTACTACTGCTGGGAAGCATAGTATTTCACTAGTAAATTTTAAAGTTTTAATTCTCAAGTGACAAAATAAGTGTGTGTATGGGAGTGTGTATATAAAATATTTAGTGGGAATTCCATAAATACACATATTTTTGCTTTAGTTCTTGCCCTACCGGGACATTGAGAGTCAAACAAAAATAGGCTCATAAACAGAAATTATTCCCAAGTCACAGCCCTGGCTACTAGTTAACTGATGCTTTTCTCTTCATTAGAATGGTGAAACTTTTGATAATGATAGTATTGCATATAACTATATATGTATGTAAATAGAATTCTGATTAGTTTTATTTTTCTAAATCTTGTCTCACTCTATTTCCATCCTTGTAATGCATTTTATTATGGAGTGACTTCACAAAATTACAGATAAATAAAAAAGACTTCAGGTTGTATTGGTTACTTATTGACCCCTGGGCATATCTATCACTACCAACCAGTATGGAACATGGTTGATAATGACAGATATGCCCAGGGGTCAATAAGTAACCAATTCCTTTATGAGCTATGGGGTTGTTGGACTATTTGCTCCTCACATCTAACACCGTAAAGTTGCTTGGCTTTTAAAGAATGTATTGCTGCTTTTCATGGTTATGATGTTTCTTGTTCTTTTTGTTAGTATAGCTTCTTTAAGCCTGCCTATAGCTATGTCTCTCTCCTTATTCTCTAATTCATTATGTTATCCTGTTATAGACTGAGAGATCAGAATAATCTGTTTAAGTTGTCCATAAATTTTATAACTATTTGTTAAGCAAAATTTTTGTGTAGAGACTATACTGAAGCATTCACAGAGTGATGCGGTGTCTAAGCTGTAGGTATATGAGATATAGCCTCTGTCTTTAGATTTTTCTAAACAATATTTTCTAAGATACAGTTTTCAATCACCCCCCCCACCACATGTTCTTCCACAGAATCAAATTTAAGCCCATTCCGTTGTTTTAACCATTTCTCCCATATGTAGGAACACAAAATGTTAAGCCCTGTAGCAGGCTCCAAGACAGCTGAGAAATATAAATTTTTTAGTCATCTAGAGAATTTCAACTTAAGAATTTCCTATGATATTGTCTTTTTCATAAACACTAATTATTTTTATTATTAACCAACTGTGCTGGTTATTGGTTGAAAAAAATCTCATAATTATTTTTAAATCTACACGCTATTCAACTTTCACAACTAATAAAGTCTTTTGGAGTCACCTCTCCATTGTCTTTTACATCCATACTCACAGATAGTTCTTTCCTTTTTTTCCCCAATAGGATTGTTTTACATCTGGAAAATTGGCACAGACTTCAAGATTGGCCAGCTATTAGGGCTGCTTGGGCTCAGAGCTCTAATTATTGTTCCATATTACCTTGTTTTGAAAGATTCCAGCACCTCAGCACCCCTTTTAATTTTTATTTTCAAATTTATAAAGTAGTTTGATTAAGATTAATGTTATTTCCTCTTTAAATGTTAAGAATATTTCTCCATAAAAGCTTTCTGTACCTAGAGTTTTCTTAACAAAAAAGTTGATTGTGGATATTATATATTTGTGTGTACATATAGGACTATTTATATAGTCCTATTTGTCAATTTTTGTAAATTGTGTTTCTCAAAAAATTTGTCCACTTTTTTCTATATTGGAAATGTATTATCATAAAATTTTTCCCAAAACTAGTTGATAATATTTGTAATGTCTACATGATTTATACTTCCACTTTCTCTTATATTTTTGATACTGGTATTTTGGTCTTTCTCTCTCTTTTTTCCTTCAATAATCATTCTGGCATTCAGCAATTTACTTTTGCCAAACAATCAACTTTGGGCTTTGAGTTTTTTCTCTATTCTATATGTATTGTCAATTGTATTAATTTCTGCTCTTTATTATTTTGTTGCTTCTATTTTATTTGTTTTAATTATTTTTCTAACTTCTTAAAGTGGAAAATAAAATGATTGACTCAAGTTTTTCTTCCTGTCTAATATATGCCCTTAAAACTATGAATTTCACTGAAATAGTGGTTCTAACTTTTCTCCTTTGTTATGTTATAACTGTATTCCATAAATATGCATATGGTATATTCACATAGTCATCTAGTTTAAGAAATTTCCTAGTGGTCTTTGTTATTTCTTCTTGGCCCATGGTATATTTAATAGTGTATTCCACAATTTCAAACATTCAGAAATGTCTAGTTATCTTTATTATTTGTTTTAGTTTAATATCACAGCTTTAAAATAATATACTGTTTGATTTCAGTCCTTTAAGATTTCTGAGACTCCCATAATGTCCATAACTTTGGGAAGATAGTTACTAAGACTGAATATATTATGTGCCTTAAGGAAAACTTGTCTTTAACTGCATCTTCTTTCTGTTAAATTCTTGTTTTGATTTTTTAATTTTTGTTATTTCACTTTTATATATAATACTTTTAAAAATAGTTTCTAATTATCTTCTGATATAGTCTATATTACCATATGAATTCATGACAATGCAATTATAATAATATTCTGTTTTATTTTATCTTTTCTTGATTTTTTCATGTATTTTGTCTTCTGTTATATCTAATAATTTTAATTTAATGCAAACATTATTTATAGAAAATATGTTTTCTTGCTTTAGATGATGTTATATTCTTCCAAAAAGGGTTTAATTTTGTTTCCTGCAGGCTAGGTAGGTTAAGGATGAAGGACGTTATGCTTTATCATTAACTAAATTTTGTGATTTGTGAAGAATGGCTTATTCCCCTTCACTCATATTCTTAGTTTGTAAGCCTTTGATATTTTCAACTGAAAGCCTGAGGTGTTTGCCCAACATACTCCTCTTTGGTCACTTTGAACCATAATTTTGACTTATCACCCATATGAAATGGATAAAAGCTCTGCCTAAATTCTCATGCTCTAAGTTGTGATTTGCTTTCTACCTTTCAGTCTACCAGAGGAAAAATATTGCACTAAATGTTGGGCTAATTTGTTTGTGTTACCCTTTAGTCATTGATGTTCTTAACTATCCAGAGCCTAAATATGTCCAGAAGATTGACCTACATCATCCTAGTCTGTCTTTAACAGAAATTAAAAAATGATTCATAGCTTCTTGAGGATAGTTTTCATATGTGCCCTCACTCACATCTCCACTTTAACACAATACTTTGAAGATAGTAGGCGTCCAACAAAAGATTTAGAATGCTCTTCCACAGTAACAAATATTCATTAGTTAATTAACACTTTTCTTATTAAAATGTTACTTAAATAAATATGTCATCACTGTAATAATTGAAATAATTAGCAAGGAAGTATGAACAACTAATGATCTCTTTCTAATTATTTCCTCCTTTAAATATTCACAATAGAACCTATGCTAATAGTCCTTATATTTTGTCTTATTCATGCCCATACAAAAATCATGTAAATAAATACACATGCAGATAATTTTAGTTTGCTTCTACAGAAATGGATCCTTTTGCTTTTTGCTTGATTTTCTTACTTAAAATATGTCCTCTTTTCACTCCACATTAGCAAAAAAGATCTGATTCCTTTTTTATAATTCTTAATATTATATAATATAAATGTTATTGATTCTAACACTTATACTAACCAACCATGCTGTGTTTTGCTGAGACAATGTTAAATGTTTATTTCAGGCTTTATTAATATTTTTGCTTAATAATGTCTCTTTAATATTTAGAGTCTTTAAATTTTGTTTCAAAAGCATAATTTTAGATAGATAAGTAGGTAGATAGATGGCGGAGGCCATGACAATTCAGGACTTAACATGGGAACTGAATGAAGACACTCCTCTGGAAGGCAAAGCCCCAGTGGGGTTCCGTGTGTGTGGCAAAGGCCCGCGGAAAGTTTTGAGGAAAGTTCTTCATGGCTACCCTGTGACTCATGGTCGCCTGGTTATCCCCATTATAATGTTATGCTTGGGTGTCTCGGGAATAATGTGCATCAGCCTCCCCCTAGGAAAAAACATTGTACCTAAAGTCAAGGATAACAATGTTCTCAATGAAGTTAATGTCTCAATGTCGGCTATTCCTCAGGAAATGCAAATAATGAAAGAAAATGTCACCATGACCCAGAAAGTTACAGGATCAACTGCTGTAACAGTTCCTGATAAAAAGTGCATTACTAACTGCAAGGCATATGAAACTTTTAAGGATTTTATATTAAAATCATGGTATCGAGAAATGATTGAAACTGGGACTCCTACACAAACAAGTAATTTCAGATTTCACTATCCCCCACTTAGTCATAAATCAGAAGCATTAAAAAATAATAATAATAATGTAAAGGCCCTGCCTACTGTAAAAGCAGGCTCTCATGTAGGATATAAAATTAGTGACAAAATTTAGTGGGCCCCTAGAGGAAAAAGTAGTATAGAAAATTTATTTTGGCTTAATTTTCTTCTTCCTTATACAGGTGCATATGATGATGATTTGGTTAGATGGGCCTGGATTAACGGCAAAAGAGTAAAATGGAATACCTTGCCCCATGGGAAAGAATTAAACGTAGCAGCCCATCCTGGTGTCTTATGCCAAAAACCCAAAAGATAGCCAGATGTCATAAATATAATGAGTACATCGAAAGAATAAAGTGCAGTTATTGCTATATCACAGACTGTGAGACCAGATATAACTGATAGTTTTATTTAACCTTTAAAAACTGTTTGTTTAAAATAGTTAAAATTTAAGGTGTTAAGCCATTAGAGATAGAGTTTGGTAAAAAAATCACATATGTTTAAATTTATACTTTTTTTACTTTTTGATTTTTTTAGCTTAGAATAAGTTTTATAAATTTTATAGATATAAGGTTAAGTTAGTAAGGTTAAGAATTTAGCAAGTGGTAATGGTGATAAACATAAAAATAAGTTTTAGGTTTTAACGTTTTTAAACAATATGTGTTGATCATTAGCTTTGAAATTATGTTATATAAGAATTTTTGTGTATAGTGATTGTAACCAAGAAATGACGTCAGCTTGTAATCGTATAACCACAAAAATGACTTATTCACGAGTGTGATTTCACTATAAATAAATGATATCTGGCTTATGAAAATTTGCCAGAGTGCCTGAAGAAACTCTGGCCATGACTCTTCCTTCGCCTTCTCACACCTCCTTCCCGGGTCCCCGTGAACCCTTTGGAGCAGGACTCAGAAACTGTCTGGCCAGGGAAGCCAGCTTCTTGAGGACGACATTGGTTTTGAAGTCGGCCTTCTCTGAGATTTCCTTGCACTCAGGGCAGTGCATTGAAGATTGGCCTATGTCCCAGCAGAGGCAGGGCCGGCAAAAGCTGTGCCCACAGTCTATGGTGACTGGGTCTAACAAGTAGTCCTTGCAAATGGAGCAGATAAGCTCATTCTGGAAGGCTTGCAGGATGTCTGAATCCATGTTGCTGAAAATTAAAAAAAAAAAAAACATTAAGTGAGAATGTTATTATTTTGCTCTGATGAGGGGGAAAAGGTCTGTGAACAGTTCTGTTTGTTTCAGCTGTGTCCAATCTACCTATTAATCTACTCCCAGTACAAACTTGCTTAATTTAATCAGCGTTGACTTCAGCTGTCAACTCCCAAAGCTGTAAACAGTTGAATTTATTTTTCTAACTTTAATACCAAAAGTCTCTCTTTCAATAAATAAAAAGTAATTATTATCTATTTGTTTTAGTTTAGGAATGATTTTCCCAGAGTCAATTCAAATAATCAGAAAAAACACCTTCACATTTCAAAATGATGAATATTCAAGCTACAATAATTAACAATTTTTCAACAATTAACAAAGTATCTTTTAAAACAACAACAAAAAAAGGTGGAGACAAACACCGGGCTTTCCTCTCTACACTAAAGTATCCAGACATGCAGTTCATGGAAGCATGGCTACCAATTCATCTTTATTTTCAGTACTTCCCCATAGTGATTTGGAAGCCATAGTCTCTTGGGAGTTCTTACCAGATGGTTAGATTTATTTTCAATACTTTTCAAATCTAGTCTGAAAACTGAAGACTCTAAAAGAACAGCACACTGGATCTTGAAAACAAATGTTTTTAAGTTAATTCAGCCCATTTAACTTTGACTTTGATGTGTGTAAAAATTATTACTACAGCATACATTACATTGAACATTTTAGGTACTTTATGGGTTTTGTAACTCCATGAAATTTAGGGACCATATCTTCTAAGACCTAATAAAATCTAGTGGTACCAAAAGTAGTATAATAAAATAATTTAAATAGATGTATAACACCCATCAATCTACTGCAAATACTCTAGAGATATTTTATATTGATGTCATTTTAAATATCTAACAAAGCTACTTGTTTGTTTGAACAAGACCCAAGTGTTCTGACAGGTAAGTTTAAAGTATTTTTATGAAATAAAGTAAGCATGGGCAAGCAAACAAAGCTACTTGTTTGTTTGAACAAGACCCAAGTGTTCTGACAGGTAAGTTTAAAGTATTTTTATGAAATAAAGTAAGCATGGGCCAGGCACAGTGGCTCAGGCTATAATCTCAGCACTTTGGGTGGCCAACATGAAAGGATTACCTGAGCCCAGGGGTTCAAGACCAGCCTGGGAAACTTGGTGGCTTGTGCCTGTAGTTCCAGCTACTTGGAAGGATAAGGCAGAAGGATCTCCTGAGCCCAGCAGGTTGTGGCTGTGGTGGCCATGAGCAATGTACCACTGCACTATAGCCTGGGCGACAGAGACTCCAACTCAAAAAAATAAAAAATTAAAAAATTAAAGTAAGCATGAAGGACTTTACATTCCATACACACCTGAGTCTACTATGAGTGGTCTCACATCCAGAAACTCTGAAAGGTCTACCAATATCCAGGTCAGCAGTAACTCTTGGCTCTCAAAAGACCAGCAGCTACAAATTCAGTGGATCTTCTCTGGAAGACACATTCTCTGGAAATCCTCTCTGGTTCTTTATAAGTGATTAGACATACCTATGACCACTCCCACTTCTTGTGATCAGTTACTAAATTCAGAAAAGGTGGTGATTGCAGATTAGGTTATGCAGAAATGGGTGGGATTGGCTGATTAGATTTATAAAGTATATACAACCACACTTGGAGGTAACAACCAAAAAAATGTAAATGAGTTTGGTCTGAGATACAAGAAAGTTGACCTAACACAAGTTGTTCAAAGAAACATTTTAACTGAAACAATGATTTCACTAAGCTTTTGTTTATGATCTTCATAGTTCAAATATTTTCTCTTACTCTAATTTTTAAATTTATAATTGCTTATTAAGTCCCTAGTTCTTATTCATTTGAACATGTTTAACAATAGAGCATTAACTGGGATAACCAACACATCTGTACTGTCTAATTATCTCGTTTAAAAAAAAGTATACCAAGGCTGTTAACTTGGACTGTACCAATGTGGACTTTGGGCTGTTAGCCCCCAAGTGTGGTTGTGTATATTTTATAAATCTAATCAGCCAATTCCACACATTTCTCTATAACCTAATCAGCAAATTCTCCACTTTTTTCTGAAGACAGTATAATCAATGGAAAGAAGTGGGTGTGGTCATAGGTGTGCCCATTTATAAATCGTGTCTTAAATAATTGTGTAAGCCTAGACAACAAAATGAGACCTCATCTCCAAAAAATCCAGAAATTAGCTGGTGTTCTGGTGCATGCCTGAGAAACAGAAGAGGCTGAGGCAGAAGGATTGTCTGAGCCCAGGAGATTGAGGCTTCTGAGAGCCATAATCATGCCACTGCACTCCAGCCTGGGTGACAAAGTGAGACCCTGACTCAATCAATCAATCAGTCAATTATTATGTATATATTACAGTTGGTGAAATTACTTGCATGAGCTTTTCTTTCTCACTTTCACTATTTTGAGTCTATTTTGTAATGATTGGTTTATATAAAAATAAAATATTTTTTGCACACACATACCTTGGTGAACAATTTTAAACCGGATACTTTACATATGGATATATATATATTGGGAGTGCCAAAAAAAGTATACACATTTTAAGAGATGTTCACCATAATCAGAAGTGTCTGGACACTGATGGGAACCACTTTGAGCACCTCTTGTAATCGTGGAAGTCAAATATGACTTGTATTCACCTTGTTGAGTATTACAATTTTAATACAAGTTTTTTCTTTCTTAAAATGTATAAACTTTTTTTGGCTCCCTCTATATGATGTCTGTAACAATGTATGTATTCATATTAAAAGCATCATTTATACATAATCATTTAAGCAATAGTTACATGCTTAATTGTCTATAATAAATAGCATATAAAATTATTTTTTTACAGAGTTGACATACTACCTATATTTTGTTGTCACTTAACATAGTTTAATAAATCACAAATGTTTACACATAAATTGTTTCAATAAATTATCTAAGATTTGGAAATTTTGACCATCACTACAAACCTAAGAAAATAATCTAATCTTGCTGAAAATCAAAAAAGTGAAAATCTAAGTCAAAGTCACCATTTAAATATTATCAGATGTTGGGAGCCAGCCTTAGGAGGTCTGCCTTAATGGCAGTACTGATGACCCTGGGCCTCAAGGACGTGCTCGGGGGCTGTGACACCATTGCCTCTCCCCTTGTTTTCACACAGCAGGCCGAGAAAACTTCTGTATGGATTGAGCTAAGAGTCGATGGCGAATGGGGCATGCACAGCTAACTTTAGAACAATCCATGTTCCCTTTTCCACTCCCACTATATGGTTTGGCTTTCTAAAATTCATACTGTAATTATATTCTGAAACACATCAAGGAAACTTTCTTCCATGAGTCATGAACGCTTTAAGATTTAGTTTACTTGATATAGGAATTTAGGTAAAATGTATTAGATATAATGCATAGTAAGATTGTTATAAGAATAATTACTAGCTTAGGATTTAAGGGGATTTATAAGATTGATTTAGGCAGAACGATTAAAAATCCAGCACATAGTAGATTTAAAATTAGTGTAATAGAATAAGACTGCTCCAAAGCCCTGGGCCAGTAAGTGTTGTTCTGGCCCCCAGAGATTTTGTTATGGAAATAACCTGTTTCCCTGGATAATTTGAATAAGGAAGTTAAGTTTGTAAAGAGTTAAATTTGTTAGAAAGATCATAATATGTATTAGTTAATTTGGGTGTAAATAGTCTCCACCTTTAGAACATTGGCCAAGCACAGAAGGGAATACTTAAACTTAAGCATCATTTTAACATTACAAAAAAAAGAAACCATGTAATTTGTTGCAGGTGACTTGTTTTATAATGATGATTTTTAACTTGCTCCGTGGTAGCAGCTTGCAGGGATTATCTCCCTTGTAGAAAGAAATATAAGCTTGCAACTACCCACAATAAAATGGCTTCTGCACTAGACGGGAGTTCAGTTTCTCTCTTTCTTTCCCTCTCTTTCTCTTTCCCCCTTCTCTCTTTCCCCCCAAACGCCAATGCCGTCTCCACCATTGGGAACCCCTTGACTTTGCGGGAGCAGGACTCCGGCAATCAGACATTAAAAATTATAAAATGTATAAAAGCTAGCATATCTTAGAAAGAGGTTAAGTGGTTGTCTTTTTATTCTATGCATGAGATTGTGAATTAATGGGTTTTCTGAAGTGTCGTTTGATCAGCATTAGACTTCAAAGAATAAATTCTAAGGACATTAAGAAAATGTTATCATAAATACATATATGAAAACTTTTTTAGAATAGTACTCTTCAAAAATGACTTCAAACATTTCTTAAAATGCTGTATATCATCTGCATACATATAGAGAGGAAAGATTTACTAGAATACTCACTTTTCAGTAAAAATTAAGTGGTTAGTTACGTAGAATACCCTTCCTTAGTGCTGTTCAGTGGTGTTCTTCCCTGAGAGGAACTTGTCCAACATTTGCTTGCACCATTATTTCCTGGATTTGTGATTACTTCACACAGTATTTATAAGTCCCATAACCAGACTTTGGGACCTTTCTCTACTGCAAATATTAAAAGTAATAGTAATTAGGGTTGCTATTCTTACTGAGTTTTACTAAGTATTATGCCAACTTCTCATTCTCCTCTCCTTAATCCAGTCTTCAAAGATAACTAAGGAAAAAAAACCTAGAATCTGACAATTATAGGTTAGTAGGAAAGATGAATGCATATTTTAAAATAAATTTAAAAGTTCATAACATCTTTAATAAGGGAGAGGAATGTACTGTATACAACTAAAGAAGGAAGTAGCTGATTAAACCTGAGATTGTCTCCCCAGTCTTTCCATGGCAAAAGACCCCTTAAGAGCATTGACTGAAAAGGCTTGCATCCCTGCTGTGCTGTCAACAAACTTACCAAAAGAAGAAAGCATCTATCCTCCTACCATATACTAATTTTAGGACATTTGGCAGATGTAAATTCACAAAGCTATATGGGCTCAACTACAAAGCTAATAACATAAATCTAAAAATGGATAGTTGAAGAAAAGTACCTTTTTTAAGGCTAAAGAATACTAGTATAAATTTCAGGCAATTAGGGGAAAAAATACAGACACACCAAATACTATTTTCAAAATAACACTAACAATCCATAGGCCTAGAGATTCCCTTGGAAGATCAGTTTGTACCAGGTAGCTTAAAAAGAACTTGCACAGCCAGATGCCATGGCTCATGCCTGTAATCCCATTGCTTTGGGGAATCAAGGTGGGAGAATTGCTTGAACCCAAGAAGTTCAAGACCAGACAGGCATGAGGCCCAGCTACTTGGGAGGCTGAGGCAGGAGGCTCACCTGATCTCAGGATGCAGAGGCTTCTTGTGAGCTGTGATCTTGCCACTGCACTCCAGCCTGGGTGACAGAGCAAGACCCTGACTTTAAAAAAGGGGGGACCCCACAGTTCATTTCTTCACATCGCTGGGCCTGCCTGAGCCAGTTAGGGGATTTTATGAGAAGCCAGGGAATAAGTAGTAGCACATCCATCTGGACTGCTGCATGGGTTTCACATGTCAGGCTCCCATCATATTTAGGCATCTCAAAATCCTGAGGGATGCAGTGCAAGTTTGCTACTGACAAGCAGTGATAAATTCCAGATTCCTGTCAGAGTGATTGGAGGGATACAATTGGTGAGTCTTTTTTATTAAAAGCTGAATATGAAGTTTTAATATTCCTGTCGGTGCTACTTGAACATTTAGAATAGATATGAAAATTTGCTTGGAAGAAAAAAGCAAAATCAGGCTCCCTCAGTTATTTGCTTTTTGTCTAATGTAATGTTTAACCAGAAGATTCATAACAGAACCAGCACCTAAAGCCAGTTATCAATCTGACATTATCAATATGCTGGACAGCAAAAACCTAAATCCAGATGTCACAAGCTCTGTTAAAACTGGATTTATAATGTTCACTGGAAAGTATGGCACGGCATAGCTACCTTCAGAATACATTGTATCATCGTGTATCTCCATAGATCTTGCATGCAAGCACTGCTATCATACTAAGGATCTAGATTAAAATAATTCAGTGTTAAAGTGCTACTTTTTAGGGGTACTCAAGAATTTCTACTTAGCTAGTGTGAGATGGGAAGTAGATAGGAAGGAAAAACCCTTTCTGACTTGGGGGAAACTTGGTAGTTGTCTTAAGGTTTGTCATTTTTCTGATAATTGAATAGAAGTTTGTTACCCTTACATCTAGAAATAATTTCATATCCTAGGTAATTAGTAATGAATAAAATTATGACTTATTAAGAATGTAAGTCTGTGGTAGAATATAAGTTCACCACGTCCTAAATGAGCTCAGACTCACCACTTGAAAGAGTGAAAAGCTGACAAGGATGTTTTTGAACAGCGCTCTCTGCCCTTTTCTTACTAGAATACATCGCCTCCGTTCAAACATATCGTTCCCCACAGTATGGTAGCAGTTTCATGTGTGTCTTTTGTGAAGGAAAAGAATTGAAGTGATCAAACTGAGGGATGATACAGTACTACTTCCTCTGTGGTGTTACAGTCTGTCTTTTCCTTACACTCTCAGGCCTGAAACATCTTCTCAGAGCCCCACCCACATAGTTTAAAATCCACTTCTCAATTTACACACACATACATACCCAGTCTGTTTGACCATTTATTGGAGATGTTATTTACTTAATAGGTCTATCTGGAAAGCTTTTACATATTTACCTCATTATAATTCCAATCCATAATTGATGATCATGGGATATCCTTTCATTTACTTATATTTTTTCAACTTCTTTTAATAGTGTTTTATAGTTTATATGCATAGTGTTATATGTCTGTTATTGTCTATATTTCTAGGTATTTGATGCTTTGATAATATCTTAAAAGTATTCTAATTTCATTCTCGACTTCTAACATTTGTTTATCAAAATATATTTGATTAAATTTCATCTTAATTTTGCTAATTGATCTAATTGCTTATAGGTTTTTAAAAGATTTCTAACCACACAATTGTTAGGTTAATTATGCAGGTTATTATAGTTTTAGTTCTTCTTAGCCATTGTGTGATTTATTCATTTTTCTTGCCTTATTGCATTGAATAAGACACCTAGAACAATACTGGCTTCTCATCTTACTCCATTCTTAGGGAGAAGCTTTCAGATTTTCCATTAAATATGTCATTGACTGTACATTTTTATATATATTCTTTATTAGATCATGAAAATTCGCTTCTCATTTTAGTTTGCTAATAGCATTAACAAAACATGAATGGTCAATTAATTGTATTAGGTGTTTTTTTCTGCATCTATAAAAATGATTTTTTTTGGTTAATGTGATGATTTGCATTTATTCTTTCAGTATTATTAAATTTTTCTACCTTTCTAGAATAAATCTTATTTGAGTTTAATATCTTATGCCTTTCTCTAACTAGATTTAATGAAATTTAATAATAATTTAATAAAAGTTCTAATAAATTCTAATAACTTGTTTAGAGTTGTTGCATCTATGTTTGTGTGAGGGTCTGTACTGTAAATTTTCATTTTTTGTAATATAACTGACAAGAATGGATATCAAAGTTACAAACTGGGAAGTATGGCTTCTTTTTCTGTTCTCCGGAAGAGTTTGTATAAATGTGGAGTTTTTTTCTAAATGTTTGGAAGATTTTACTGAAAGAGATCACTGTAATTTTTTTGTGAGTTATTTTTTATTTTAAATTTTTTTTCGTTGGGGGTCTCAGTATGTCACCCAGGCTGGAGTGCAGTGGCACAATCATGGCTCTCTACAGCCTCTAATTCTTGGGCTCAGGCCATCCTTTTGCCTCAGCCTCTCAAGTAGCTGAGACTACAGGTGTGCGCCACCATGCACAACTAATGTTTTTTACTTTTGTAGAGACTAAGTCTTGCTGTGTTTCCCAGACTGATCTTGAACACTTGGGCTCAAGCAGTCTTCCCATCTCAGCCTCCCAAAGTGTTAGGATTACAGGCGTTGAGCCGTGAAATCCAGCCAAGGTTTTTGTTTTGTTTTGTTTTGTTTTGTTTTTTTTTTTTAAGTAATGGGTTCCAATTCTTTTTTTTTTTTTTTTTTTGAGTTGGAGTCCCACTCGATCGCCCAGACTGGAGTGCAGTGGCCGCTCCCGGCCACCGCAGCCTCGACCTGCTGGGCTCCGGCGATCCTTCCGCCTCAGCCTTCCAAGTAGCTGGAACTACAGG
>CAUYQG010139964.1:0-12957 GCA_963574415.1 Tarsius wallacei | reverse complement strand
GTGCATTTAGTCCATTCACAATCAGACCAATTATTGAAATGTGAGAGTTGATCCCTATCATAAGGTTCTTATAGAGTTGTTGTTGTTGTTCCTCTTTGTTTATTGTCCTTCTTTTGGTTTTGGTTCATGTATGTTTTTAATCTTTTTCCTGTACTCTTGTGAAGAACGTTGTTGTTGTTGTTGTTTTTCCTTTTCTTCTGTGTTTAATATTTTCCTAAGTGTTTCTTGTAGAGGTGGTCTGGTGGCAGCATAAGTTCTTAGGGAGTGAATATCTGGGAAAGATTTTAATTCTCCCTCACTGATGAAGCTTAGATTGACTGGGTAGGTTATTCTTAATTGAAATTGTTTATCTTTTAGAACTTTGAAGATAGGGCTCCAAGCTCTTCTAGCCTGAAGGGTTTCTGTGGATGAATCTGCTGCTATTCTAATTGGTCTTCCATGGTAGGTTATCTGACCTTTTTCTCTTGCTGCCTTTAGGATTTTTTCTTTTATGCCTACTTTGTTTAGGTGAATTATTATGTCTCTGGGAGTTGGTCTTCTCATTTGTTGTCTTGCAGGGGTTCTCTGAATCTGTTGTGCTTGAATTTTCACATCACTTATGAGATAAGGGATGTTTGCTTAATAATTCCATGGAATGTTTGTTCCAGGGTGGTCTCTGTCTCTCTTTCTGCCTCAGGAAGTCCAGTTACTTTTAGGTTCAGTCTCTTGGAGTAATCGCTCATCTCTTGAAGGTTTTGTTCTGTCTTTTTAAGCTTCTTTTCTATGTTTTTGACAGTTTGAGTTAGTTCTATATTTTGGTTCTCAGGCTCTGAGATTCTTTCTTCTGCTTGGCTAATTCTGCTTTCCATGCTTATCAGTTTGTTATTTATTTCATTCACAGTATTCTTTACCACTGTTATCTCAGTTATCAACTCCTTCTTAATTTCCTCTTGTCTCTCCCCAATTCTTTTTAATCTCTCCATTAATGTCTTGATATCTGGGTTTGTAGTTTGAGACCAGTCATTCTGGGGGCTCTTCATTGTTTGCATTCCGAAGTCAGTTTTCTCTGTGTCTGACCTCCCAGGAGTCTGTGAGAGACTCATATTCTTCTTTTGATTTTTCTTCATTTCTGTAGATTTTTCTTTCCCCCTTTCCCTCCTCTTATTTAATTCTGTTTTTCAGGGAAGGTGGGACTGCTCTTACTTCTTTTTGTTCAATCTCCTGTTCTTCCTTATATGGTCCTCTGGCTTTGTTCACTGTTGAGGCTGAAGTGTGGGTTGGGGGCTGTACTTTTTGCAGTTCTGAGGTTTAATTGAGGGCAAAGCTATGATTCAGAATTTATCTCCAGATCCCAGTATCCACCAACAGGTGTATGGGCACACTGGAACCCACTTCCCACTGCCTTACAATCTGTCCATGCAGTGGGGTTTAGGCTTGCTCCCTGGAACAAAAGAAGGTTAGAAAAAGGAAAATAATGGAAGAAGGGGGGTTCTAGAGGAAGTTGGAGAGGGTGAAGAGTAAGAGGGAAAACAGACATACATACCAACCATTGAATGAAAGGAGACACAGGCCAGAAAAGAGTAAAAAACAAACAAACAAAATTCCCTAAAGCATACACAAAGACAGCCCAATAAAATCATGCCTTTTGATGTGTTTTTCCCCAACCCAAACAGTAGTCTAAATCAAAAAGCAAACAAAAGTGAACAAAACAAACAGAACAATAAAATCAAAAATCAAAATAAGAAACCAGACTAGCTCTGGAGTCTTTCCTGAGTGTCTAAAGTCTCTTCAGCTCTGATCTCTAGCCCCCTCCCCTTTGCTTTCATTACAGACAGGTAGATTTACTCATAGATTGGGCCAGTTCCTTTGGCTTGCTGTCTTGCTGCCTGAGGACTGAGTTTTTTGTGTCTGATTCAGCATAGGGGAGGGGCTTCTGTCTCCTGTTTTGGTGGGGTTACCTTAGAAACAAGGTGGAGGCTGCTTGGAGATGGACGGGGCAATGGGAACCTCTGCCTAGAAAATGGTTGTGGTGGACGGCTCCTCTTTCACCAATTCTTTCTCTAGGCTCATTTTTTCTCTCCACTCGTCTGGAACCGTAGATGATCCACTATGATGGGTTGTGATGTGTGTCTGGTGTCAGGCACGGGCAATCAGCAACATGGCTGGGTGCCGCATTTGGTGTGCTGCCAGCATTTTGGGGTCAAGGAGGGAACCGGGAACTCCCCGGGCCAGAGCCAAGAGCTATGGCATCAGTGGCTATTCAGCACCTGGTAGCAATCAGTCGTAGTCCTTTGCAGAGGCCAGTGCAACGGAGGCTGTTTGCTGCATGGGCCTGGCTATAGCAGTCATCCCCCATGCAGGTGGCAGCTGTGGGGGCATGTGGAACTGCCTTCAGGAGTCACCTTTTGTGGAGATCATCACAGTTCAGCTTGTCCCATTGCCATCTTGCTCTCCATCCAACCCTATTCTTCTTAGCTTTACCTTTGGATGCAACCAACTGCCATGTTATGAAGGAATCACCATCGGCCCAACTGAATGACTCAGGTATCTATTATTTGTTTCAGCTTAAAGAGGCTTGATAATTAAATTTCAACCCTAGTGGGCTGGGCTTCAGTCCCTGTCTAAGCCAAATAAAGCTGATGAACTTATTGCCTGAACTGGCAAGAAGTGAAATGTCAATCAATGACTTTTTATCTAGTTGTTTAGAGATCTTTTTTTAATGGAATTTATTACTATATGCTATGTGCCATACCATCAATCTTATTTATCCTTTGAAAGAATCAGTTTTTGGTCTTGTTGATCCTTTCTATGATATTTTTTGTCTTCTGTGCCCTGAAACTCTGATGTTAGCTTAAAGGAACATTCTTCAAAATAGTCAAAGCCATCTACGATAAACCCACAGCCAACATATTGCTCAGAAGTTGGAAACACTTCCCCAAAAAATGGGAATAAGAAAAGGTTGCCCACTTTTCCCTCTCCTGTTCAACATAGAGTTGGAAATCCTAGCTAGAGCAATCAGACAAGATAAGAAAATCAGAGGTATCCAAATAGGAAAAGAGGAAGTTAAGCTATCCATCTTGGTAGATGATATGAACTTATACCTTGAAAACCTAAGGGAATCTCTCAAAAACCTTCTTGCGCTGATAAATGACTTTGGCAAAGTCTCAGAGTACAAAATCAATGTGCAAAAGATAGTCACATGTTTATATACTAACAACAAACAGACAGAGACCCAAATAAAAAGCAAAATTCTATTCACAGTAGCCACCAAAAAAATGAAATACCTTGGCATCTTCCTAACCAATAAACACTACAAAACACTGCTCAAAGAAATTAAAGAAGACACAAACAAATGGAAAAAAATTCTATGCTTATGGATCAAAAGAATCATTATTGTTAAGATGTCCATCCTACCCAAGGCAATCTACAGATTCAGTGCAATATCCATCAAACTACCAACATTACTCTTCTCAGACCTGGAAAGGACAATACAGAAATTCATATGGAAACAAAAGAGAGCACAAATAGCCAAAACAATTATCAGGGAAAAAAAAAAGCAGGAGGTATGACACTTCCAGACTTTAAACTTTATTATAGGGCCACAATAATCAAAACAGTCTGGTATTGGTACAAGAACAGTCATTTAGCCCAATGGAACATTATAAAGATTCCAGACACAAAAACTTGATCCCTCAATCAACTTATCTTTGATAAATCCATCAGCAATAACCACTGGGCAGAGGAGACCTTATTCAACAAATGGTGCTGGGAAAACTGGTTGAGTGCATGCATAAGAATGAAACAGGACCCCTACCTATCACCATATACAAAAATAAAATCTAAATGGATAAAATACCTGAAGAGAAAATCTCACACTATAAGAATATTAGAAGAAAATGCAGGAGGCATTTCTGCACATTGGAATAGGCAACCAATTCTTGATCATAATCCCAAAAACATATGCCATAAAAGAGAAGATAGGCAAGTGGGACCTCATCAAACTGAAAAGTCTTTGCAAAGCAAAATAAATCATCAAGAGGGTGAGGAGAAAAACCACAGAATGGGGACAAAAATTGCTAACTGTATACTAACAAAGGCCTAATATCCAGGGTTTACAAGGGAAACAAAAGAAAAAAAACAGCCCTATTAAAATGTGTCCAGGCCTGGCTCAGTGGCTCAGCCTGTAATCCCAGCACTTTGGGAGGCCAAAGCAAGTGGATTGCCTGAGCCCGTGGGTTCAAGACCCACCCAGGCAACTTGGCGAGACCTCATCTCTACAATAAACCAAAAATTAGCCGGGCATGGTAGCACATGCCTGTAGTCCTGGCTACTTGGAAGGCTGAGGTGGAAGGATCGCCAGAGTTCAGCAGGTCGAGGCTGTGGTGGCTGGGTGACAGAGTGAGACTCCAACTCAAAAAAAAAATGTGGCCATAAGGCATGAATAGACACTTCTCAAAAGACATACACGCAGCCAACAGATACATGAAAAAAAAATGCTCAGCATTACTAATCATCAGAGAAGTGCAAATCAAAACCACATTGAGATACCACTAAACTTCAGTAAAGATGGCCATCATTAATAAATCAAAACATAACAAATGCCAATGAGAATACAGAGAAAAGGGAATACCTCTACACCAGTACAAGCTCTATAGAAAACAGTGCTGTGATTTTTTAAAGAACTAGAGATTGACCTTTCATATGACTCAGTAATTCTCCTTCTGGGAGTATACTCAGAGAAACTCAAATCATTCTACAAAAAAGATACTTGCACATGCTCGTTTATTGCCGTACTATTCACAATAGCAAAAATCCTGATGCCTATCAAAAGTGGACTGGATAAAGAAAATGTGGTACATATATCTGATGGAAAATTAGACAGCCATAAAGAAGGACAAAATTATAGACTTATCAGCAACTTGGATTGATTTAGAGTCCATCATACTCAGTGATCTATCACAAAAACAAAGAATTGAATATCACATGTTCTCACTCAAATATGGGTTCTGAACATTTATTACAATACTACAAGAAAGGAATAAATAGTATTGGGACACTGCCAGAAAGGAGGCACATAACATTACTAAGGGTACCTGATCCTAAACCAGAGGAAGTGAGGACCAGTAGAGGCCCAAACTTCACCTGTACGTAGACTACTTTTGTACCTTATCCTGACTTGTACCCCATGTCTTTACCATAGGAGAAAAAAAAATGATAAAGCCCAAGCAAGGTTGATCAAGGGGAAAAGGAGATCAAAATACCAATATCAGATATAAAAAGTAGATATTACAGAACCTATAGAAATTTTTAAAATCCTAAAATGATATTATGAAGAATATTATGTCATTAATTTTAAAATATAAATTCAATTAGCAAATTCATAGAAAAACTTGATTGCAAGTATAAGCTGAAAGGATTATAAGAAAATTAACATACCTATATAAACATCATCCAGTTCAACAAATGAAGCACTACCAGCAGTCAGAGTCAATGTCCCTAAAACACATCACTTTCCCCTTATTAAATTTCTCTTCTTCCCAAATATAACTGCTATCCAAACTGCTAAGATAATACAGTTTGGTTTTGCCTTTTTTAGCTTTATATAAAGTAAATTACCTAGTTTAGTTAAATTTCTTTTTGCTATATTTCACACAAATTATCAATGTCATACATGTGATATCTCTTTTCCTTTTTTTTTTTTTAAGACAAAGTCTCACTCAGTTCCCAGGCTGAAATGTAGTGGCAAAATCCTACCTCACTATTGCCTCAACCACCTGGACTCAAGCAATCTTCCCACCTCAGCCTCCCCAGTAGCTGGGACTACAGACATGGGCCACCACATCCAGCTAATTTTTTAAAATAAAGACAAGGCCTCACTATGTTGCCCAGGCTTGTCTCAAACTCCTGAGCTCAGGAGATCCTCCTGTATTGGTCTCCCAAAGTACTGGGATTGCAAGCATGGGCCACCACAATTGGCCTTCTATTTTACTTTTAACAGACATTTGGGTTATTTTCAGATTGGGGCTAATATTAATAAAGTGTCTGCCTATCCTTGTACATGTCTTTTGGTGCACATATGGAGATATTTGTGTTGGGAATGTATCTAAAAGTAGAATTGCTGGGTCATGGGATATGTGTATGTTCACCTTCTATAGTGAATACCAAACAATTCAAAGTGTGGTTTTCCTTATTTGTACTCCTACAAGAAGTTTATAAGAATTCTAGTCTATATACTCACTAATATTCAGATTTGCCATATGCTTAAAAATATATTTTCTCACCTTATGACTTGCTTTCTCATCTCAATTTTATTATTTGATGAACAGCATTCTAGATTCCAGATTGGATCATAATCCAATGTATCAATCTTTTATTTTATGATTCATAAAATCCTGCTATTTGTGTCCTGCTACTTGAGTATCTGTGCAAGTATAAAAGCAATGTTGTAAATATTTTCAGGTGGCCAAGTTGCTAAGAAGGTAAACTCCCATAGATCACAAGAGTTACTCACTCTTCATTTTGCCAGGAAGTACTGCAATGGAGAGGAGAGGGGCATGAGAGAGAATTAGGCAATCTTTAGAAATGACTAAAAGAATAGAGGTAACCCAGCTATTTGTAGTGAGAGAATATTATACAGTCTTCTTAAAAGGTAGGAGAAGCATTATAGATAATTCCTTTTTATTCCCAAACACTTCAGAAATGACCAAAGGTATTCAAGTACTGCATCCAGTAACCCTTCTGGAAAGAAGTCTTCCTTGTTAACAATCTCACTTTTATTTATTTCTACGTCCTTATGTGCCCATTTTAAAGTATCCCCTCCCCCAGCATTATTTCATCTCTCAATCAACTACCAATTGCCCCTCTGTTTCCAAGAGTTACCTCCAAATGGACAAAGTAGAGTGACTGTGTCCTGTAGGTACAGATACACAAAAACAAACATCCTGAGACCTTTGTCAGGTGCAGCTCTCTGAAGTAGATGCGGTCTGTTCTCCCCTTGTGACTGTTGGGCTATTTACCTGATAGCAGAGTCATAAACTCCCATAACCAGATAGAATCTTACAATCCCCAAAACCAGGTCACCCTACATGAGTTCCTCATAGCATTCCCAATAAACCTCTAGCTGAAGGCTTACTCCCCAAATGTTGCCATTCTATCCTTTGTTGATTTATTATAAAATTATACCCAAAGTTGAACTGAAGTCTCTGTCCCTATAGTGTCTATTCATTAACTAACTTATCAACTTAATTATTCAATGAGCCATCATTGATCACTTACTAAGTGCTAAACTCTTTGTTAGACTAGGAAACTAGTTGACAACCTCACAGAGCTTAGAATATAGTTAAAGAGACCACAAGTACATCAAGCATAGTTGACTAAGGGGGTCTAGATGACAGGCATTCAATTTAAACTACCTGGCCAGGGAAGGTGTCCTTGAAGAGGGAGTAGATGAACAGAACTTTGAAAGCTAGTGAGGAGCTAGCTAGATGAAGAAGGAAGTTAGGAAGGGCACCAAGAGGAACAGCAAATATCAAAACATACATGTGTCAAATAACTCAGTAGACTGTTAGAAGAGCAAATCTTTGCTATGGCCTGAATTAAGGGGTGATAGGAGTGTAGGTGAGTAAGTTCAGGCAGAGAGAGACACATCCTATCAGAAGTGGATAAAAAGAAAGACTCAAGGGAGTGGTGCAATGATCTTGCATCTGATACTATGTGGTAGGTTTAATAATGGCCCCCAAAGATCTTTATACCCTAATCTCTGAAACCTATGACTGTTACCTTATATGGCAAAAGGGAAATCTGATCTCTTTTAAATTAAAGATCTTCAGTTGGGGGTTATCTTGCATGATCCAGGTGGCCCTAAATGCAATCACAAATGTCCTTTCAAGAAGGAAGTAAAGGAGATCTGATTACAGAAGGAAAAAAAGCAATGTGATTATGACAGCAGAGATTGGTGTGATGTACTTTAAAGATGGAGGAACAAGCCATAAGCCAAGAAATACAAGAGGCAACTAGAGGCTGGAAAGGCAAGGAAACAGATTCTCTCCTCAGAGGTTGCAGAAAGAACTAACTCTGCTGACACCATACAGTTCTTCTTGTATCTCCTTCTTTGTTCCTAAACTTCTCATATCCAAGAGTTTTGCTGTGAATCTCCAAGAGACTAGCTAGATATTCCAAACTCCCAGGCACAGGAAATTTTAGAGGTTTCCAAGGAATAGAGATGGTGATACTGGAAAACAGGAGCCTGGGGAAATTGTGATGGAATTTTTAAGTCAAAAACCAACATTTGCCCAGAAATGTTAAACTCAGAAAAGTTTTTTCAGTATTGGAATAAGCTGTATCAGTGTACTTACATATCATGTAAAGCTCTCTTGGGAAGAAAAAAAATGGGTTAGAATTTAGATGATCTTGCCTTTCCAGTTCCCTTAGGTATAATGTTAGGCTGTTTACTTGAGATCTTTCTGTTTTCTTGTTGTGTGTGTGCAGTGCTATGACTTTTCTTCTTATTACTGTTTGTATGGCAACCCAGAGATTCTGGTAAGGTGTGTCTTTGTTTTTGTTTGTTTCCAGGAATCTTTTTACTTCTGTCTTTATTTCTATGTTGACCCAGAAGTTATTCAACAGCATGTTGCTTAGAGTCCATGTCATTGTGTGTTTTGCAGGGATCTTGTTGGTAGTGATATTTGTTTTTATTCCACTGTGATCTGAGAAGACACATAGAATTATTTCAATCTTTTGAAATTTGCTCATGCTTTATTTATGTTCAAGAATGTGATCAATCTTGGAGTATGTTTCATGTGCTGATGAGTAAATAGTATACTCTATTTGTTGGGTGAAACATTCTGTAGGTGTCTATGAAAGCCATCTAATCAAGCATTGAGTTGAGTTTCCGAAACTCCTTGTTGAATTTTTTGGTCTCAATAATCTATCTAAAGTTATTAGTGCCATATTTAGATCTCCTACTATGATTATGTGTTTGTCAATGTTCACTGTTAGTGTATTTAGTAGTTGTCTTATAAAACCTAGTGCTCCTGTGTTGGATACATATATGTTTATAATGGATATTTCATGCTGGTGCATTCAGTCTTTAATCATTATGTAGTGTCCTTCCATGTCCTTTTAAATTTTTGATGGTTTGAAGACTGTTTTGTTGGATATTAGAATAGCTGCTCCTGCTTTATTTTGTTTTCCATTCACCTGAAAGGTTGTTTTCCAGCCTCCAACCTTGGGTCTGTGTGTGTGTTTTGCAGTAAGATGAGTTTCCGGAAGGCAGCAGATTGTCATATTATTTTTTTAATCCAGATTGCCACTCTATTTCTCTTCAGTAGCGCATTTAGTCCATTCACATTCAAGTTGATTATTGATATATCAGAGTTTATCCCTGTCATATAGTTGCTTTGTTTCCTTTTAACTTTTTTAATTTATGTGTATGTGTGTGTGTGTGTGTGTGTGTGTGTGTTTTCATTTTGTGGGTAATCTATATGTTCTGTTAACTCTGTGTTTGCCTATACTTTTGTGATGTACATGGCCATTTTTTTATTTATTTATCTATTTTTCTGTGCTCAACACCTTCTTAAGTGTCTCCTAAAGGTTTAGTCTGGAAGCACATGTTCTCTTAGGGATTGGATGTCTAGGAAAGATTTTAATTCTCCATCACCAATGAAGCTTAGCTTGGCTTGGTAGGAAATTATTGGCTGGAATGTCTTAGCTTTAAGAATATTAAAAATTGGACTCCAATTCCTTCTGGTTTTTAGTGTTTCTGCAGATAAGTCTAGAGCAATTCTGATGAGATTTCTCTGGTTGTAGTCTGACCTTTCTTGTTGCCTTTAGGGTTTTTCTTTCATGCTTACTTTTTGGACACAAATTATTCTGTGTCTTAGTTATGATTGTCTTCTTTAATATCTTGCAGGGGTTTTCTGAATCTCTTGAACTTGTATGGTCTTCTCTCTAGCAAGATGAAGGAAGTTTTTTTGAATGATCTCCTGGATTATTTGTTCCATGATGTTCTCATTTTCCCATTCTGCTTTGGGCATACCAATCAGGCATAGGTTTGATCTTTCTGACCAAGTCACATGGCTCTCAGAGGCTTTGTTTTGGGGGGCTTTGGGGAGATTTTTATTTTAATTTTGAGTTTTTTTATGCTTTTAGCAGGCTGTGTTAATTCCATATTTTGGTCTTCAAAGTCTGAGATTCTTTCCTCTGGGTGGTTGAGCCTTTTCCCAATACTTGTTACTTTGTTACTAATTTCAAGGATTGAGCTCTTTATTTCCATTATTTTAAAGTAGACTTTTTTGGAGTTGTTCAAATCTGTTTTTACTTCCTGTATATATAATTTCTTTGAGTTTTGCTTCATGTTTCTCTTGGTTCCTGTTGATTTGTGCCTTCCGATTTCTGTGGCAAGTTGTTCTAGGGGGGTTTCCATTTTTGTGCTCTAGTGGCTGCTTTTTTGTGTTGTGTCTTTTTAAAATTCTGAGAGTTGCTTGTTTTGGGGTCTTTCCTCATTTTTTGAGAACTCTCTTTATTCAATGAGAGAGAGGAGCTCCACCCAGTGGCAAGTTCTTGTCACTACAGATTATCTCTCCACTGCTAAACTAGTTGGGTCAATTTCTCAGCCTCCTGCTGCATGTGACTGGAGTTCAGTGGCAGGGAAGGGAGGAGAGTAAATTGACCCAAAACGTCCCAGAATCACTTATCCCCTCCCTCTCCCAGCATGAACTCAGCTCCAGTACATACTTAACTCACAGCAGGGGGATGGGGCACCCAGATTATCATGCCTGCATTTTTAATCACTGTGTGTTCAAGGATGACACTGCTGGTTGTAGAGAGTTTCATCCTTCCAAACGTGTTCAGGGTGTCTTCTTTTTCTCTACCAGGTGCACAGTGGCAAGTGTGTCTGTAAGATTCACCCTGCAGATGGACCTTCCCCACATGGGAATTGTTCCCCATTCCAGCTGGACTTTGGCACCCACCACTGCATCTTTACCAGGTTTCCTCCTGCGTGAAACTGACTTTTCATGTACTGTTGGGAATGAGTGAACCAATTCAAAGTGTCTTATAATCACTCATCCTTTTCCTTCTCTGAACAGATCTACTTTTTCTGTGAGTTTCTGGTGAACGGTGGGGAAAGGGGAGCCTTGAATTTTATGCCTGCCCTGTCTTTCTGGAGTCTGTACACTCAGAGAGAACTTCGCTGGGTTCATGATGTTTAACTTATCTAAAAGTGCTGGCTGGACATCGTGGTTCAAGCCTGTAAACCCAGCACTTTGGGAGGCCGAGGTGAGAGGATTGCCTGAGCCCACGGGTTTGAAAACAGCCTGAGCAACTTGGTGAGACCTCATCTTAACAATAAATCAAAAAATTAGCCAGGCATGGTGGTGTGTGCCTGTAGTTGCAGCTAATTGGAAGGCTGAGGTGGAAGGGTCATCTGAGCCCAAGCAGGTCAATATTGGGGTGGCAGTGAGCATGCTACTCACTCCAACCTGGGAGACAGAGTGAGACTCCAACTCAAAAAAAAAAGTGTTCTGGGTATCTCCTCTAATGGTGGTGAAATCCTTACTCTCTGATTAGGTGAGAGCAGAATCGATGTGCTCATCCTTGGTGTCCATCTTAGCTCATCCCCTCAATTTTGAGCTACTTTAAGAAATCCAGTAAGAAAAATAAAATAAAAAGAAAACCCAGTAGGGTTTTTTAAATTAAAATGGGACCAGCCAAAATGGGTAAATACAGTGTGTTTCAACTGCCATAACACAAATTGTTTATAGCCTGAGAAAAATTGTCACTCATCTCACAGTGTGCTTCTATCTATGCCTTTCTTCTTATCTGCCCCTTTCTATCTTCCTTACAAGAGACACTGTCAATATTTATAGGTTACTTATTTATATCCATAATTATTTGTGTTCATGTTGTCATTCCAAGTAGTTTTTTTTTAATTTCTAGGCCCTGTGAGAAATATTCTCCCAGACAGCAGACTTGCCTTTATTGTTAATTTAGAGTAGAAGTTGAAAACTTTAATGCTAAAGAAATATTCACTTTCTTATGTTTAGTAGGAGCATTCAGCTGTATGAGCAATGTAGGCTGTCGAGAACTTGCTGGTTTTCAACATTTAAGAGACCAATCACTTCTCTTTTAGAAGAAAGGAGAAAACTTTGCCCAGTTGTCATGAATATTATAGATGCCTCAAAAGTCTATGAAAACAAGTAAGATTAAGTGGTACTATATTCACATCCTGTGGGTTTTGTATCTTTCTAACCCCTTACAAATAAACACTTCTTTTTTGATGATTCTAAACTCTTCGCCATACCTTTACATGCAAGCAAGCTTCATTTTTGTGAAAAAATAAACTACAAGCTCAGTTGAGTAATTCAAGTCCCTGTTACTTTCCTGAACTTGGTAGGCTGATACTTAATCTTCAGTCTAGGAAAATGTCTTTAGCCTCCAGTCATGTCTAATTTAGATATAGAGATTATTTCCTCCAGCTACTCTATTAAGCCTGGAAAAACAAATTATTTCTTACCTAGTTTACTCAACCTTGTGTAATGTGTTTCTGCTTGATTTATGGCTAAGGATGTAATCAATCTTGGAGTAAGTTTCATGTGGTGATTAGTAGAGCATATATTCTGTGGTTGTTGGATGGAATAATCTGTAGGTATCTATTAAACCCATTTGGTCAAGTGTCAAGTTTAGGTTCTGGATCTTCTTGTTGATTTTTTTTGCCTTGATGATCTATGTAGGGCTGTTAGTGGGGTATTCAAGTCCCCTGCTATAATACTGTTAGAGTCAAATCAATATATGTTTTTAGTTTACTTAGTAGTTACTGTATAAATGCTGGTGCTTCTGTGTTGGTTTTTCTTCCTTTAAAATGCATCCTTACTTTATATTCTGCTTTGTTTATTGAATGTCATAGCATGAGAACTAGTTTTGTACTGTTAGCATAGAATACAATTAAGAATTTTATTGCTGAATTATGATGCAAATTTA
>CAUYQG010139962.1:0-19376 GCA_963574415.1 Tarsius wallacei | reverse complement strand
CTTCAATTTACTACTCTCTTTCTTAATATTTATTAATCTATACACTTTTCTTTATGAGTTCTGGTTTATTTGTATAACTTCAACAACATCTTATCTTTCTTTTTTTTCCCATGGTTCCTATAGCTATTTTTATATACTTCCAGAAAAACTTTATAATTAACTAACTCAATGAAAAAAATCTCAAACGAAACTTTTACTAGGATATTGCTAACATTTAGGGGGGCGATGGGATTAATGGTGATAAATATCTTTCTGGGGATGGGGAAACACCTCTTATCGTCAAGGGTGCCTGAACGAAGCAATTTTGTATGCCTAACCCCTAACTGTACCTCATAATACCATAATAAAAAAATTATTAAAAATAAATAAATAAATAAAATAAAATAAAATATTTAAATCACCAGGTGCAGTGGCTTATGCCTGTAATCCCATCACTTTGGAAGGTGGAGGAGAGAAGATTGCCTGAGCCCATGGGTTCAGGGTCAGCCTGGGTAATATGGTGAGAGCTCATATCTACAATCAATCAACAAATTATCCAGGTATGTTGGTACGTGTCTGTGATTCCACCTGCTTGGAAGACTGAGGTAGAAGAATTGCCTGAGTCCAGCAGGTTGAGACTGTGGCAGTGATGAGTGTGCCACTACACTCCAACCTGGGCAACAGAGTGAGATTCTGATTAAAATAAATCATTATAATTTGTCATAGGCATGCTGAAATAACGCTTCCACCCGTCATCAGCTAACATCAATTAAAGTAAACTAATTTAAATTACTACCTGTCATGCAACAGAAACTACCTAAAAACATCAATAAAACATTAGTGTGCCAAAATCATGAAAATCTATAACTTCAGATATAATAGTAATAATTTGTAATAATGTTTTATTTAATGAGAGTAGACTGTAAGTAATGTAACTCTCAACTAAGCATATTAAATTGCTGCTAATTAGTAATATCTTAATCAAGATCATGTTAGCTATTGTCTGCTTTTTGAATTAAAAGAAAAGACCAGATCATCTCATTTATCACATCTGTCTACTTGTTATGAAGTTTCAAGTGGTGGAGTTTCAAGGATATAATGACATAGGAACAAGATTGTGACAAGATTGAGCAAAAGAATAAATGGAGATTCCCTAGAAGTAGGAGTGCCTTCTCATCTCCACAGCAGCAGGGAGTTGCTTGCATTTCAGTTTCATTTTAGCCAATACTGTCTCACATTCTGGATTTTCCTTCTTAGAGCAGAAATAAATTATGCCCCTGAGATCTCTGAGTTTTTAATTTTACTGCTGTGATAGCCTCTAAAGATACCCTGGCACTTCTGCAATCAAAAATATAATTGCTCTTTTCGTAGCAAAATCAACCATATTATAAGTAGTAGAAAAAATACTAAATTTTCACTCATACTTTTAATCCACTTTTTTCCTGTGATTTTTTACTATAGTTTTATGCATATTTGCATATATATTTTTCACTAATGAGAGTATATTATTTGAGCTATCCACAAACCTAGTATTATAGACATTAAACTTTTTAAAAAGAATTTCACTCTTAGTATCTTGAGCATAAGTGTTGGCTAATACATAATATAAAGTCACTATATTTTAAAACAGTAATCAGAGTAGTAGCATTTCTCCTTCAGAAGATCTATGTGCTTTGCTGAGAGTTTTAATAGTCAGACATTCAGTTAATTCTGCTTGATCTGTAAATTGGCAAGCATTCAATTATTTGTACTTTATCAGATATCACAGGTTGAATTTCTTAAACTCAATTCATTAGTGTTTATGAACAGTTTTACTTTGGGGTACACTGTCATATTAACAGATGACAAATGTAGTTGGCAAGTAAATTTCTTTGACTCCACTTCCCTCTTCCTCTTATGAGAAACTCCTTGTTACACATTTTACCATTAGTTCTTAAACCTAGTATTCCCTCTTTGCCAAGAATTCATTTAAGTCCATATATTCACTGTCCTGTTACCGTTGCTTTACTGCACTGACCTTCTGTTTCAGAATCTTCTACCTGCTTTATTGTAAATGCTCTGCCAAATATATCTTTCTTTTTGTATATAACTATCTTTTTATCTCTTCTCCTTCCTCCTCTTTCAAATATAGATTGTTCTGATTCAAAGATGCTATAGCAATATAATTCCTGTGAATTTCATTCTTAGATTATACTATGTCTATATCTCAGTATTCAAGTAATTGCATTCAGTGAATATTTTCATCTTTGCTAATCACATTCAGCCTTTTTCTTTTCTTTTTTCCATTTTTGTGTATTCTTCTGTAAGAATTACAGTTTGTTTTTTAACTCTGGTAACTTTTTAAAAAAATGATTAATATATGTGTGTGTGTGTGTGTGTGTGTATACATATATATATTATATATATATATGTAATCTTTCCACTAAGGTCTCCCTTCTGTCTCAGTGCAGAGTCATCTTGGAGTGGCTGTGAGCACTTTCAAAATCTACTAAAGAGTATCTTCTAAGAAGAGAGATATTTCACTTGGAATCACTGTGATATATTACCGAGCTGCAGTCACTTTCATGAGTAATATTTCTAACTATGGCCATATAGAAAGGCTTTAGGAGTTTTTGAAATAAATTTACAAAAATCAGAAATCATTTAAAAATGTTCTACAGAACTGGGATCAGAAGTATGTAAAGTGGAAAGGGATAAAAATGTTAGAATTTTACAGAGTAGAAGCTAACTTGTAAAAAATTCTTACAATCATTAGATATGTAGTTGACAACAAGTCAAAATAGAAATTCCTTTCTGTCAGCAATATATTCAATTATGCATTATGCAGCTTTCCTTAAGGAGGCCACCCTTTCATTTTATAAGTTTATGTCCCTCCAACTAAAAAAACAAACAATCAAACAAATAAAACTTGTATTCCACTATTCTGACTCAGAGTTGTTTTTTATTTTCTTTTGTTTCTTTTGGCTTGGTTTTTGTGAATTTTTAATAGTTGTCAATATTTTTTAGAAGGCACTTTAAAAAATATGTATAGCATTTTTTATCCTTTTACTCAATTTTAGGGATATAGTTCAATGGTGTTAAGTACATTCCTATAGTTTTGTAATGATTTCCACCATCTAGTCAAGGTTTTGTTTAATCTTGTAAGACTGAAACTCTGTACCCATTAAATAATAACTCCCTAGTTCACTTTTTCTAACCCCTGGCAACTGCCTTTCTACTTTCTGTATCAATAGATTTAACAAGTCTAAGTATCTTGTATGAGTCAAATCATGGAGTATTTGTCCCTTTGTATCTGTTTCATTTCATTTAGCATAATGACTTTAAGATTCATTCATGGCTTGACTTGGACGCTAGTGATTCCTGGGACACAGAAGCCAAGCACCATTTGTTTTAAATCAACAAAATCCCTCCTGGGAAGAAAATTCTGGGAGAGACTGACTAAGTGGGGGCTTTTGAGCAAGTGACCAGGTTCCTCCTGGTGCAGCAGCTGGTGCTCCAGCTTCTCTGCTTGGTCCCTGGTGCTTCCCAGGTCACAGAAGGTGAGCACCTTAAATTGACAAAAGTTTTCTTATGAAGAAGCAGTGGGGAAAGACAATCAGCTCCGGGCTCTGCCTCACCACTGCAACAGGAGAGAACATCGGCTCCAGGTTTTGCTTCACCACTGCATTGCCTGGCTGGACACTGGCAGCAGGGGCTGCAGAGGGATCTCAGAGGCAGAGTCACACTGGAAAGGTCAAGAGAGCTGACCCACCACCATCTTGAAAGTGGGGCAGGAAAGTGCTATGACTTGCCTCCCATGGAGCAACAGACTCAATCTCTGTAACTGGTGCATCAATTATTCAGGGTTGATCATGACCCAGAAGGAATATCCTGAAAGTACAAGCTTTGGAGGGACCTGACAAGTGGAGCCTCAGGCACCCCACCTTCTACTCTGATGCAATAGAGGACAAAGGGTGTGACCAGAAAAGGATAAAGAATAACTCCAAAGAGATCAGTGACCAAATCCAGAGCCTGGATCAGGGAAGAATAGAGAGTTGAGCACACATCAGAAAAGAAATCCTCTCCCACTGAAACTGAATAATGGAACTAAAAAGAAAAGCAAGAGTTCTGTCACGAATGAGGAAAAACCAAAAGAAGACCACAGGTAATTTCAAGTGTAACAAAGAGGAAACTACTAAAAAGTCAGATCTTGGAGTCCAAACAACAGAAGTCACCAATGACTGGCCCCAGAATACAACAGAGATTAGGGAATGAATCAAAAGAGTGAATACCTGCACACGCATTTTATTGCAGCATTGTTCACAAGAGCAAAAACATGGAAGCAACCATGCTGTCCATCGAAAGAGGACTGGATAAAAAAATGTGGTATATATACACGATGGAATATTAGGCAGCCATAAAGAAGGACAAACAAGCTGGGCTCGGTGACTCAACCTGTAATCCCACGCTTTGGGATGCAACACTGAAAGAACTTGTAACAGAGATAGATTTTGGCAATAAAAAATTTCATTCAGTAAATAGGTAATAAGATGACAAACATGGGAAGCAGAACTCATCTAGCTGCAGAAAGAATCTCAGAACTTGAAGACCAGAACACTATCAACTCGATCTGTAAAAAACATGGAAAGAAGACTCAGAAAGCAAGAAAAAAGCATACACAATATGTGCAATAATATTAAGAGGTCGAAACTGTGTCTGATTGATATCCCAGAAGAAAAAAGGGAAATGGAGAACACCTTTGAACAAGTATTCCAACAGATAATCCAAGAAAACTTTCCCCATCTCGCCAGAGATGTGACCCGCCAAACACAAGAGATACAGAGAATCCCCATAAGATATCAAATGAGAAGATCAACCCCTAAACACATAGTAATTTGCCTACACAAAGTAGGCACAAAAGAAAAAATACGAAAGGCAGCAAGAGAGAAAGGTCAGACTATCTACCAGGGAAAACCAATCAGAATAGTAGCAGACCATTCAGGAAAAACACTACAAGCTAGAAGGGACTGGAGTCCAATATTCAAAGTCCTCAAAGATAAAAAATTTCAACCAATAATTTTCTACCCAGCGAAGCTCAACTTCATCAGTGATGGAGAATTAATATCCTACCCAAACATCCAATTCCTAAGAGATTATGTAGCTTCCAGACCAGTGCTACAGGAGACACTTAAAGAGGTATTAAGCACAGAAGAAGGAAAAAAAAAATGACCACACACTCCCCAAGAGAAAAGCAGAGCAATGAATAAACAGAGAATACAGCACAACAACAAACTTGAAAAACACACATATATCAACCACAGAGCCAAAAGCAAACACGCAAGCAAAGAAAAAATTTTATAAGAACCTCATGAGAGGAATAAATAATCACATTTCAATAATCAGCCTGAATGTGAATGGACTAAATGCACCACTGAAAAAACACAGAATGTCAAACTGGATAAGAAACCATGACCCAATGATTTGTTGCATCCAGGAAACTCATCTCACTACAAGAAACGTATGCAGACTCAAAATTAAAGAATGGAAAATGAATTTCCAGGCAAATAGATTACAAAAGTAGGCAGGAGTTGTGATCTTAATATGAGATAAAACAACTTTTAAGCTAGCAAAAATTTAAAAAGATACAAAAGGATACTACATAGTGATAAAAGCTTCAATCCATCAATGAGAAATATCCATCATAAACATATATCCATCCAACATAGAAGCACCAGCATTTATAAAGCAGTTATTAAGTAAACCAAAAAAGATATTGATTCTAACACTAAAATAGCAGAGGACTTGAATATCCCACTAACAACCCTAGATATATCATGGAGGCAAAAAATCAACAAGAAGATCCAGAGCCTAAACTTGACACTTGACCCAATGGACTTAAAAGATACCTACAGATTAATCCACTCAACAAACACAGAATATACATTCTACTCATCACCTCATGGAACTAAATCCAAGATTAGTCATATTCTTGGCCATAATTCAAGCATAAACAAATTCTATAAGGTTGAAATATTGCCACACACTATCTAAGACCATAATGGAATAAAAATAAATATCAACATCAATAAAATTTTCCCAAAGCCTACAAAGACACGGACACTAAACAGCATTATGCCAAACAACTACTGGGTCAACATGAAATCAAATCAGAAATTAAAAGATTCTTGGAAACAAATGAAAATGAAGAAATATCTTACCAAACATCTGGGATGCTATGAAAACAGTTCTAAGAGGGGGATTTATATTTCTATGAGCACACATGAAAATGGAAAGATCACAAGTTGAGAGCCTAACAAATCACCTAAGGGAACTAGAAAGAAAAGACCACCATAGCCCTAATTTTTCAAAAGAATATGGATCGCAAAACTAAGAGCCCAAATATGGGGCATAGAATATAAAAATAGCATAGAAAATATCAGCAATAAAAAAGGTGGTTCTTTGAAAAAATTAACAAGATTGGTGGACCCCTAGCCAGAATGACCAAGAAAAAGAGAGAAAAAGCCCAAATAAACACAATCAGAAATATGAAAGACCAAATCACAACTGACCCTGAAAAAAATACAAAAGATTATCAGAGATTACTATGTGCACCAATATGTAAACACACTTGATAACATAAATGAAATGGAGAACTTTCTGACATCACACAATCTCCTCGGGTTGAAATAAGAAGACACTGAGACACTAAATAGAACAATAACAACACAGAAAATTGACTCTGTCATAGGAAAACTACCACCAAAAAAAGTCCTAGCCTGGATGGCTTTCCAGCAGAATTCTGCAAAACATATAAGGAGGAGTTGATACCAATCCTATTGAAAGAATTCCAGGCAATTTAGAAAGATGGAATTCTCCCCAAATCATTTTACAATGCTAATACTTCACTGATACCCAAACAAAGTAAAGATCCTACAGAAAGAGTGAACTACAGGCCAATATCCCATATAAACATAGATGCAAAAAAACAAGATTATAGGAAATTGGATCCAAAAACATCTCAAAAATCATCCTCTGTGACGAAGTGTGTTTCATCCCCAGGATGCAGGGCTGGTTCAACATTTGCAGGACCATAAATGTAATTAAATAAATAAATAGATGTAAAAACAAGAACCACACGATTATTTTATTAGATACAGAAAAACTTTTGATAAAATCCAGCATTTCTTCACGATAAAATCACTCAAACACCTAGTTATAGAAGGAACATACCTCAAAATTGTAAGTGCCATCTATGATAAACCCACAACTAACAAATTTCTAAATTGACAGAAACTGGAAACATTTACCCTAAAAACTGGAACAAGACAAGGCTGCCCACTCATACCCTCCTAAGTAGGGCAATTAGACAAGAGAAGGAAATCAGGGTTATCCAAATAGGAAAAGAGGAAGTCAAATTATCCATCTTTGCTGACAATGTTCCTATATCTCAAAAATCCAAGAGAATCTGTCAAAAACATGTTGCAATGATAAAGCACATTGGCAAAGTCTCAGGGTGCTTAATAAATGTGCAAAAGACAGTTGCATTCTTTTTTTTTTTTTTGAGTTGGAGTCTTACTCTGTCGCCCAGACTGGAGTGCAGTGGCTGCTCCTGGCCACCGCAGCCTTGACCTGCTGGGCTCCGGTGATCCTTCCACCTCAGCCTTCCAAGTAGCTGGAACTACAGGCGCACGCTTCCACACCCGGCTAATTTTTTGATTTATTGTAGAGATGAGGTTTTGCTTGCCCAGGCGGGTCTCGAACCCGCGGGCTCAGGCAATCCACTCACCTCAGCCTCCCAAAGGCACAGTATTACAGGCTGAGCCACCGAGCCCGGCTGACAGTTGCATACTTATACACCAACAACAAGCAGATGGAGAACCAAATAAACAGCACAATCCCATTTACAATAGCCACACACAAAAATGAATATCTTGGCATTTTCCTAACGAGAGAAGTGAAAGCCTATTTAAAGAGAACTATAAAACACTGCTCAAAGAAATCCAGGACAACACAAACAAATGTAAAAATATTCCATGCTAATGGATAGGAAGAATCAACTTTGTTAAGATGTCTATTCTACCAAAGGCAATCTACAGATTCAATGCATTACCCATTAAATTACCAACAGATTCTTCTCAGACCTGGATATGACAATACAGAAATTCATAAGGAAGCATAAATGACCAGGAATAACCAAAACAATCCTTAGCAAAAGAAACAAAGCAGGAGGTATCACACATCCAGACTTCAAACTTTACTAAGGCTACAGTAGTCAAAACTACCTGGTATTGGTCCAAGAACAGGAATGCAGACCAATGGAACAGGATAGAGATTCCAGAAGTAAAGCCTCAATTTCTCAACCAACTCACCTTTGACAAAGCCTCCAACAACAACCATTGAGGAGAAGAGAATCTATTCAGTAAATAGTGATGGGAAAACTGCCTGATCACATGCAAAAGATTTAAACAGGATCCCTTTCTATCACTATACACAAAAATTAACTGTAAGTGGATCAAAGACTTAAACGTAAAATCTCAAGCTATAAGAATCTTAGAAAATGCTAGAGACAGCCTTATGGAAATTGGCATGGCAACCAAATCCTTATCAAAAACCTAAGTACCCATACCATAAGAAATAAGATAGACAAGTGGGACCTCATTAAACTGACAAGCTTCTGCAAAGCAAAAGAAACCATCAAGAGAGCAGGGAGACCATCCACAGAATGGGAAAAAAATATTTGCCAAATGTATATCTGACAAAGGCCTAACATCTAGGATCCACAAGGAACTTAAACGTGCCCAAAAGACAAAAACAGTGAGCAAAAGACATGACAAGACTCTTCTCAGAAGAAGATATACAGGCAGTCAACAGACACATGGAAAAGTGCTCAGCCTCACTAATCATCAGAAAAATGTAAATCAAAATCACATTTAAATACTTCCTAGCCCCAGTAAGAATGGTCATCATTAACAAAACAACAACAGATGCTGGTGAGGATGTGGAGAAAAAGGAATGCTTCTACACTGCTGGTGGGAATGCAATCTAGTGCAACCTCTTTGGAAGACAGTGTGGCCATTTCTGAAATAACTAGAAATTGACCTTCCATATAACCCAGCAATCCTCCTACTGGGAATATACCCAGAGAAAGGCAAATCCTTCTACAAAAAAAGATACCTGCACCACATGTTTGTTGCAGCTCTATTCACAATAGCAAAAACATGGAACCAACAGTGCTGCCCATCGAAGCTGAACTGGATTAAAAAAAAATGTGGTACATATACACAATGGAATATTATGCAGCTATAAAGAAGAACATATGGACTTTGTGATAACTTGGATGGATTTAGATTCTATCATACTCAGTGATCTATGACAGAAACAAAGAACAGAGTACCATGTGTTCTCACTTATAAGTGGAACTTGGATAATTATCATAATACTATAAGAAGGGGATTGACAGTAGTGGGAAACTGCCAGGGAGGGCGGGCGGGATTGGCAGTTGAGGGAATCTTCCAGGGGAGAGCTGGCACACCTTATCAACAGGGGTACCTGCATAATGAACATTTGTATACCTAGACCTGAATTGTACCCCATGTCTTTAAAATAAAAGGATTAACTCATGTTGTAGCATGCATCAAAATATCCTTCCCATTTAAGATTGAGAAATATTCTATTGTATGCACAGTCTATGTTTTATTAACCCATCCATATATAAGTTGCTTCCAACTTTGGGCTATTGTAAATAATACTACTCTGAACCTAAGTGCACAAGTATCTGCTTGATCAAGTATCTGTTTTTGATTCTTTGGGATAAATACTCAGAAGTGGAATTACTGGATTATAAGGCAATTTTATTTTTTAAATTCTTTATAATTTAAATGTTATTTTAGAGTAAGAAAACACAAGTGCATTTTTTTTTAAACATGGGCATATTGAGTATTTTTAGTTGTTTGAGAAACTGCCACATAGGGAAATTCTTATGAAAAAAAAAACTTGTTTGGTTTTCTTTAGGGGAAAAAAATTGAATCTCTGACATTGCAAAGACTCTTCTAGAGTCAAGATGTTCAGTCCATTGTAAAGGGCCTGAGACCTTTAGTTAGTCAACTAGTCCTTTTTCCACAACATTCAATAATATAACTTGCATGCCACTTAGAAGCACATATTTTGGGACCCACGACCTAGGTGTTAAGAGTTTCTATATAAAAAGAGTAATTGAGAGAGAATAAGAAGGAGAAAAACAACTACAAATGTAATAAAGATAATGACCTTGCTTGAAATTTTAGGTCAAAAGAAGAGAGGAGATATATGAGAAGAGTTTATAAAGGGTTTAAAGAAATTATACACAAGAGAAAAAAAAAGAATGCCAATATGTACAGAAGCCAAGAATCATTCGTATGTGTGAATATGACTTACCCTAGTTTAGGTAATACAAGTCCCTCAAAATCACAGCTCAAATTTAGGTTTTCATATGAACTCTAAGTAATCACATAAAGTACAAACTTTGCTACCAACTCTTGAGTCCACAAATCACTGTTAGGAATAGTGGTTTTATGTATGCCATCTTTAAATCCCCAGTCAGACATGTAAAAATTGGCCTTGGGCCTGGAATACTTTTTCACCAAAAAATAAATAAAGAATTTGTGCAGTCTGTGTTAGGTTTATAGCCTTGTAGAGATACGTGTCCCTGTTTCTACTCAATGTGCATTTTTTGTTCCACTTAAGCATATGTGTTATGTGTCACCTCACCAACTCTGCTGTTTTATCTATCACCTGCTGGGAAGACATGGGGTCCTACTACAGTCTGAAAAGGGTGAGTGCAGACCAATTGCCCTTTGGTGGCTGTTAGGAAGAACCTACTAACCATGGGTGACCAACAACTGCTACTGAAACTGATCTTGCCCTAAATCTGCTCTGTGTGAGTAAAGCCTTATTCTATCCAGTGTTTGTGTTTTTGTTTTTGGTTTGTTTGTTTGTTTTTTAATGATTTCAATACAAAGATGCAATGGGTAAAAGTGTTTAGACTTTCATGCCCAATAAAAGGCAACAGATGTCTCATGCTCAACAATAAGTAATAGATGTGCAGGACAATCAGGTGATCAACTATGCTACTTCTTTTAAGTACTCCCACTAATATTCACAACATTTTAGTAGTAAGGCTATACACAGACAACAAAGCATATAGTTGTGTCGCCCTCCTGTCTTCCAAAGGTAAACCAACATTGAATTTTCAAAATTAGATAATTAAAAAAGAAAATGAATGACAAAGTTGAAAATGCAACAAAGAAAGAAAAAGTGGTAAAGCTGGAAGTGATATTTAAATATACTATGAGTGGAGTTATAGAATAAATATTTGCCTGTACGAATTTTGACATAGCACCCACCCTTCAAGTGACTCTCGAGAAACTTAATAAAGGCAACTATATCTACATAAATGAGAAAATGTGTTGTGATTTTTAAAAAAAGGTCAATATATCCCAGAGAATGTGATGCAGGCAAGAAACAAAACAAAACAAAAGCACCTGCCATTATTTAAAAACTTTAGAAATTGTTGATGACACTGAAACCTTGGAAAATAATATGACAATTTGCCAAGGCCAAAAAAGATGCTTACTCCCTATCATCAGTATGCAAAAAGAAAAGAAAAGAAAAAGAAAAGAAAAAAAAAGGCAAGCACTATTCAAACTACTTTGGGTTATTTTATTTTATTTTTTTGAAAAACAAAAAAAATGCCTACTTTGATTCTCAATGTTTCTAATGCTTTAAATTGTAATGTACTAAACAAACATAAATGTGACTTATTTACTTCCTTATACATTTATAACCAACATTAGAAAAAAATAATGTCAAAAATTTTGAAGAATATAGAAAATCTTAATTTTCCTACATTGGATATTAAGATTGCTTTGCATAGTTTCATCTTACTTGAACAAATTTTATGATCCTGCACTACTGCAAAGTGAGGGCTACCTGTTCCTTACCTGCTGAAATATTTTTTTGATAATAAATCCACTGGAGCTTCAGATTTGTATGTATCATATGTCTTTGCTCATCCTTGTTTTTGAGGTAAATAAACACAAACAGAGAGAAGAAATATATGTGTTTCTGATAGATTGCAAGGTAAGCTATTAGGAGAATGTAGAAAACTTTAAAATAAAAAATTCCCTGTGTTGTAGTGTCAGTGTGGGCACCAATGCAATTTTGGGTAGATATTCAGTCCTTGTAAAATTTATTGTCTTCACCATTAAAATGGAAAGTACAAGTTGCTTGTTAGGAAGATTATTTTGTAGTAACTAACCTAGGTTTTAATACACTGTGTGGTCAGTTAGTGAGTATTAAAGTTGGCCAATTTGGGCTTTTTTGGTAGTCTGGGGAACATTAAAATTTAAGTGCCAGGATAATAGGATTAAACTTTATCTTGAGGCAAAGAGGAAGTCACTGGGGGTGAGCACTAAGGGGTGTAATTAAATTAATGCCTTATAAATGCTGATACACTGATGGTGGGAATGTAAATTAATACAACCTTTGTGGAAAACAGTATGGAGATTTCAAGGAACTAAAATAGATCTACCTTTTGAACCAGCGATTCCACTACTAGGTATTTACTCAAAGAAAAAGAAGTCATGGTATAAATAAGACACCCACACTTGTATGTTTATCACAGCACACTTCACAATTGCAAAGACAAGGAATCAACTTAAGTGCCCATCAACCAATCAAAGGATAAAAAAATGTTATACACAAGTAAGCACTTCCACTGTACACACACACACACACACACACACACACACACACACACGCACACACACCATGGAATATTATTCAGGAATCAAAAGGAATAAAGTCATCTCTTTTACTATTTTGTAGCTACTTAAATAAAATTGGTGACAATTATCCTAAATGAAGCAACTCAGTAAGGAAAAAACAAATACTACATGTTCTCACTTCTAACTGGTAAGCTAACCTATGGGTTTGCAGAGGCATATAGAGTTATATAATGGACATTGGAGACTCAGAAGGGGAAAGAGTGGAAGGGATGTGAAGGTTGAAAAACTACCGACCTGGTACAATGCATAAACCAAAAACCATGTGTACGCCTAAAGCTATTGAAATAAAAATAAATAAATAAATAAGAAATGAGTTTCTCAGGAAGAATAACCAAAAAACACTGGGCAGAATAAATTTAAAAATGGAAGGACTAGTGGCAATGTGGTAAATTGGAAGTGTATGATAGGTGTGTGATAAGATAGAAATTAGTGAGGCCTTCATAGACATTGTTTGATGAATACAAGCAAAAGGAAAATTGCAAATAATTTATGTTTGTTTTATAAAAGAAAGAGCCATAAGCATTGATAAGAGCTGCTGACTGATCTATTTACACAGGAACCAGGCAGTGGTCGATCTTCAGTTCATATTTGTTGAATACATGAATGAACAATGGAATTTATGTACCTAAGGTGTCTACCAGGTTTTAAATAAATGCAACAGAAAGCAAGATAATTCTATTTTAAAAAGATATAAATAGTGAGATCTCAGAAACACATAAAATGCATATGATTATTTAAAAATTACTATAACATATAAAATAAGCACAATCTAGCATTTGACAACAGAAATGTGTAATGACAAGAGATATAAATTTAATAGTGACATAAAAGTTACAGCTAAAGGGTAAGTCTCTAAAATACTTTGATGTAAAAACTATACCCTCAAGAGTTTCCAATCATTCAACAAGTGTTTTCCAGAGTGCTTAAAAACTTTGGGAGAAAAAAATAGATAAGAAACTAAATTAAGCATGTAATCTGTAACATATTCTAATGAAGAAGATAGTACTTAATATATATATTTTTTTGGAGTCAGGGCCTCACTCTGTCACCCAGGATAGAGTGCAGTGGCAGACTCACAGCTACCACAGTCTCCACCTGACAGGTTCAGGCAATTCTTCTGCCTTAACCTTCCAAGAAGCTGGAACTACAGCACATGCCCACCATGCAAGGCTAATTCTCTGATTTATTATAGAGATATGGTCTTGCCAAGTCGCCCAAGCTGCTCTCAAATCCCTGGGCTCAGGCAATCCTCTGCCTCCACCTCTCAAAATGCTGGGATTGATTACAAGCGTGAGCCACTGCGACCGGCTATTTTTAAACAATTATTACATAAGGTAAAGTAAGATTCTTACTCAAAACATACTCAAATAGAGTGTAATGAATGTTCAGAGAAGTGTTCCTTTGTTTTGAGATTTTTATTTTGCTGTTGTGTGTGTGTGTGTGTGTGTGTGTGTTTATGCCCCTCTCTGGGTGTGTTGTTTTGTTTGTTTGGAGGTGCTTCATAGAAAAGATGACATTCAAATGTGAATAAGTGCAATTTAGAAATAAGGACAAAAATTGTTCTATGAATAAAGGCAACAAAACAGAAAAACAAAGAAATGCAAGCAGAACATTGACTAATTTAGTTTAGAAGAAATGCAAAGATGTTAAGAGCTCAGGAGAAAAACAACAAAAAAGACATGCTTGGAGAAAACCTTGGAAACTCTTATGTGCTCTGATGGCTATGTAATTATTTCACCAGTGTATTCCATGCCATGTAGACAGGGCTTTTCTGGTGGAGTTTTTTGTGAATTTATTATCAGTTGTACCCATGTTAATAAAGGAAGATTAACTGTTATAATAAATGATTCTGAAACATTGTGACTTACCATATTAATAATGTTTCCTTTTTCTCATACCAGAGACGGTCTGTGAGGCAGGGCCATAGCATTTTTCGTACTATTTTCCTGCCACCCTCTATGGTACCAAGTTCTCTGAATCAGTTTGGGATAGGTAGAAAGAGGTTAAGCCTGTGAATGACACATATGTCATTAGCCAGAATCCAGTCAACACCCCATTTAATTATAACATAAGAACATAGAATTATCTTTACCAACGGAACTACAATGTGAGGTGGCTTGGACTGTTTGTGTTAAGGTTGTCCAGACATTTGTTTTCTCTTTTGTTTTTTTAATCTTAAAGATGTGGCCATACTATTCAAAACCAAGCACGTGTTTTCTTAAAAGAAGTTTTCAGATAGGATTGAGAGAACATGACAATTTAACAAGGCTGTTAGGGAATAATACACAATCAAGCAATTATTATGTTACTTTAGTGACCTAACGTCTGCAACAATCTTTCAAAATTAGAAAGATACAAGGAAAAAATAAATGGATATTAGTATGTGATGAATCTATAGCAACCATATAGAAAAAATAAAAATAGCCATAAAAAACTCAAAAGTGACAAAAATTCAATTCCAGAATTTTGAAGTAAAGACAGAGAACAACTAAGTTCGGCAGGTGAGATCAGTCATTGGAAAAATTATAGATTAGCATAATTCTATAATTAATAAATTGGCAAAATTATCAGTAGGGTAAACTTTTGCTCCAGTTTGCTTGGCAAAATCCATTTTTACAGTGGCAGTCTCAGCTAAATAATTATCAAAAGTATTCTAGTTTGAATGATAAATACTATGGTCATGTTACTCATAAGGGAGTAGATGAGAGAATTTAATCAAGGAGACTTGAGCTCATTTTTAATAACATTAACTTTTTAAACTAAAATTGCACAGATTCTAAAACAAATTTAACCAAGTTAATTGAATAACACTCTGTCCTGAAAAAGACTTTTGGCAAAAGAGGAAGAGTTAACACAGCATCTTAAAAACAGAGGTTGCATTCAACAAGGATATGTCATTGTACATGCACTAATTTACAGGAGAGATAGTACATAATAAGTTGATACAAATCTGTTGTCTGCTGAGTTGAACTATTCCTACAGAGAAGATAGATGTGCTACAAATGACTGGATGACATTGTTCATTAATAACTTCAGAGGACTCTACTTTCTATATGAGACTGTGTTTAACACACAATGTATTGATTAGAATTTTCCTCCTAATAAAACTTTCTTACTGAAAGATATTGCATTCATCTTCAATATGCACATTTTGTTTAGCTCACTAGTTGTATTATTTTATTAACCCAAGAAATTCAATCTCTTGATTTTACATATGTCATTTCTTTATTCATGATGACTGGAAAGCATTTTTGGAGTCTAAAAGTTGACATTGGTACCCTAGTACTATTCCCCTCAAGAAATTGTCTTTTTGAGATCCTTATCATAGAGCCAGTTGGTCTCACTAGATGAAAATCCTATCTAGTATTTTTGTTTATTTTGATAGGAATAATGTCAAACTTCAAAGTAATAAAAGAAAGCTGTGACACTTGCTTGTTAGCAAACTATTTTCTTGCATTTGTGGATATAAGAATTTTCTGGTTTTCTGTGGTATCAGATTTCTAAATCTAAGTGAAATAACTAGATAATTGAACCTTTGCAAAGTAAGACTAGATCTGTCCTGTAGTCTAATCACAGGAAAAGCACATGTTCTAGTTAGAAATTTGAAAACACCTGGGAACTCTCCAGTGAGGATTTTTCAGTGAAACAGTGATGACTTTACTTTAATGACAGTCAGAGTGAGATTTCACAAACCACAGTTAGTTTGAAGGAGAAAGCATTAGTGCTTATGTGACAAAGCTGATAAAGTCATCACAGTCCTGTAATGTAAGAGAAAATTTAATGATTTCCAATCATTTCCTTCCAATTGGATTACATTGTAGGCTTCAGTGCATATTCAAAAACAGCTTCCTTCCTGATGAAGACGTTATGTGCTATATGTCAAGACAATAGATATTTCAATGACAAAGGAGACAGCAACTAGAGGTGGCAATGCCCAGCCAAGCAGACAGAAAACACAAACGTGTCCAGTTCTCATAACAAATTTCTTTTCTTTCTTTCCTTTTTTTTTTTTTTACTAGCAAACCCAACAATGGGGTTATGAGAAGATCTGATACAAACAAGGATAGTAAATCAGAATTTATGTTTGTCAAACGAGAACAGAAAAGAGATACACTAGGTAGGCTTTTGGCATTTATGCTTAGAATTTGACAAGAAAGCATCATGCTGGGAGGTAGAGAAAGAGGATAAATATATTATATAAGGAAAAAAGATAATATGAACTGTGTGCAGAAAAGTAATTTTTAGTTTGGAGATAACTTATATGTATATATTAGGAATGATTTGATAATGATAGCATAAAAGAAGACATTAAATATTGAACCTGTATGTGGGCTGCCTCACTTTCCCCCCTTTTTCTCTTACACATGCATATACATATATGTGCACATACAAATATACACATAAAACTATACTGAACTGAAGATCAAAACTCTGTCTATAATATTTCCATTTATGTATCTTTGTGCATACAAACTTGTATTTATACTATGTAGACTGTGTAGCATTATTCAAAAGGACAACACAGTTGGCAAATATTTTTCCCATCCTGTGGGCTGTCTTCTGCTCTCTTGATAGTTTCTTTTGCTTTGCAGAAGCTCGTCAGTTTGATGAGATCCCACTTGTCTATCTTATTTCTTATGGTATGGGCACTTGAGGTTCTGATCAGGAATTGGTTGCCAATTCCAATCTCCATAAGGATGTATCCTACATTTTCTAAGATTTTTATAGTTTGAGGTTTTATGTTTAGGTCTTTGATCCATTTAGAGTTAATTTTTGTGTATGGTGACAGGTAGGGGTCCTGTTTTAATCTTCTGCATGTGGTCAGCCAGTTTTCCCAGCACCATTTACTGAATAGTTCTCCTCTCTCTGGTGGTTGTTGTTGGAGGCTTTGTCAAAGATGAGTTGGTTGAGAAATTGAGGCTTTGCTTCAAGAATCTCTACTCTGTTTCATCGGTCTACATGCCTGTTCTTGTACCACTACCAGGCTGTTTGGATATGTAACTTTATAGTAAAGCTTGAAGTCTGAAAGTGTGATACTTCCTGCTTTGTTTCTTTTGCTAAGGATTGTTTTGGCTATTCATGGTCGTGTATGTTTCCATATGAATTTCTGTATTGTCATTTCCAGCTCTAAGAAGAATGATGTTGGTAATTTAATGAGTATTGCATTGAATCTGTAGATTGCCTTTGGCAGGATGGACATCTTAACAATGTTGATTCTTCCTATCCATGAGCATGGAATATTTTTCCTTTTGTTTGTGTCTTCTTGGGTTTCTTTGAGCAGTGTTTTGTAGTTCTCAATGTAAAGATCTTTCACTTCTCTGGTTAGGAAGGTGCCGAGGTATTTCATTTTTTCGTGGCTATTGTGAATGGGATTGTACTTTTAATTTTGTTTTCCACCTTCTTGTTGTTGGTGTATAGGAATGCAACTGTCTTTTGCAAATTTATTTTGTACCCCGAGACTTTGCCAAAGTCCATTATCAGTGCAAGCAGGTTTTTGACAGATTTTCTTGGATTTTCAAGATGTGGGATCATATCATCAGCAAAGAGGCATAACTTGATTTCTTTTCCTATTTGGATACCCCTGATTTCTTTCTCTTGCCTAAATGCCCTAGCTGGGACTTCCAACATGATGTTGAACAAGAGGGGTGAAAGGGGGAAGACTTGTCTTTTTCCAGTTTTCAGGAGAAATGATTACAAATCTCTGTCAACTTAGCAATATGTTAGCTATGGGTTTATCGTAGATGGTGCTTACTATTTTGAGGTATGTTCCATCTATACCTAGGTGTTTGAGGGTTTTTATCAAGAAGGGATGCTAGATTTTATTAAAAGCTTTCTCTGCATCTAATGATATAATTGTGTGGTTCTTGAAGTCGTAACATCTAGGATCTACAGGGCACTCAAACATGCCAAAAGGAAAAAAAAAAAACAAACAGCCTCATTAAAAAGTAGGCAAAAGACATGAATAGACACTTCTTAAAAGAAGATATACAGGCAGCCAACAGACACATGAAAAAGTGTTCAACCTCACTAATCATCAGAGAAACCACACCGAGATACCATCCATCTAACCCCAGAAAGAATAACTATCAATAATAAAACATACAACAACAGATGCTGGTGAGGATACGGAAAAGAAGGAACGTTTCTACACTGCTGGTGGGAATGCAAATAGTGAAACCCTTTGGAAGACAGTGTGGTGATTTCTGAAAGAATTAGAAATTGACCTTTTATTCCCCCATTGGGAATATACCTGGAGGGACTCAAGTCATTCTACAAAAAAGATTCCTACACACATATGTTTGTTGCAGCTCTATTCACAATAACAAACATATGGAACCAACCATGCTGCCCATCAAAGCTGAACTGGATTTAAAAAAATATTGTACATATATGCAATGGAATATTATGCAGTCATAAAGAAGGACAAACATATGGACTTTGCAGCAACTTGGGTGGATTTAGAGTTGATCATACTCAGTGATCTATCACAGAAACAAAGAACAGAGTACCATATGTTCTCACTCATAAGTGAGCCTTGAACAATTATCATAATACTATAAGAAAGGGATCGGCAGTGGGGGGAAACTGCCAGAG
>CAUYQG010139959.1:0-12647 GCA_963574415.1 Tarsius wallacei | reverse complement strand
CCAAGTTGCCCAGGCGGGTCTCGAACCCGCGGGCTCAGGCAATCCACTCACCTCAGCCTCCCAAGGCATGGGATTACAGGCTGAGCCACTGAGCCCGGCATGATATGAACAATTTGTATTTGAAGGACTGGAACCAACATTGACAAAGAACAACTTGCATCTAAATCATCATTAAAATTTTGAAAAGATGCCGGGTCCAGGTCCTTGGAAAACTGAGGCGGAAGGATCACCTGAGCCCAGCGGGTCGAGGCTGCCCGTGAGCATGCCACTGCACTTCAGCCTGGGCAACAGAGTGAGACTCCAAGTCAAAAAAAAAAAAAAAAAAAAAGCAAAAAAAATGTGGGAAATGTGGCATTAGATACTTGTTTACAATATGAAAGCTCAAACAAGCATCACCTTGTTAGATCTCAGTGGGAAACGTGTTTGAGCAAGTCAGATTTATCACTACTTTATGCATATGTTCAAGAATGACCACGACAGTGCTATAAATATTGGTTTCGGTTTTACAAATTTTAGCAAGTGGACAAATTCACAGATGCAAGATCTGAAAATAATCAAGATTGAGTGTGTATAGTCCTGCAACCTTTGCACCTAACTATGGAAGCAGGGGCCACTGAGAATCTTGATTTTACAAATTTGGCCCTGGTTTTTTTTTTTTCTGGGAGTATTGCTGCCTGATATGATTGATGAAGAGACTAGTATGTTGTTGTTTTTTAAGTCGGAGTCTCACCCTGTCACCCAGGCTGAAGTGCAATGACATGCTCACAGCCACCACAGCCTTGACCTGCTGGACTCAGGTAGTCCTTCTGCCTTAGCCTTCCAAATAGTTGCAACTACAGGTGTGCGCTACCATTCCTAGCTTATTTTTGATTTATTGTAGAGACAGGTCTTGCTATGTTGCCCACGCTGGTCTCGAACCCCTGAGCTCAAGCAATCTTCTTGTCTTGGCCTCCCAAAGTGCTGGAATTACATTCTTGAGCCATCGCACCTCGCCAGAGACTAGCATTTTTTGAGTTGGAGTCTCACTCTGTCGCCCAGACTGGAGTGCAGTGGCTGCTCCCAGCCACTGCAGCCTCGACCTGCTAGGCTCTGGTGATCCTTCCGCCTCAGCCTTCCAAGTAGCTGGAACTACAGGCACGCGCTACCACGCCCGGCTAGTTGAGACTAGCATTTTTTAAAATTAAGAGCCTAAGAATGTTACGAACTTTGATAGTTTTCACCATTAATGCTAATGTAGAATTAGTTTTTAAGATATTAGTATATGTTTGTTTGTTTGTTTTTGGATTCAAGGTTTCACTCTGTTACCTAGGCTAGAGTGCAGTGGCATGATCATGTCTTACCACAGCCTCAACCTCCTGGGCTCAGGTGATTCTCCTGCCTCAGCCTCCCAAGTAGTTGGGACTACAGTCATGCATCACCATACCTGGCTAAATTTTTTTCTTTTTTTGTATGGTTGAGCTGTAGCTGTGTTGCCTAGACTTTGGGGCTCAAACAGTCCCTGCCTCAGCCTTTCAAAGTACTGGAAGTATAGAGGAGACCACTCATTTTTCGGCTATTGGTTCTTTTCTTCTTTTTTTTTTTTTTTGACAAGGTGTCACTCTGTCACTCATGCTGGAGTGCAGTGGCATGATCATAGGTCACTGCATCCTTAACACTCCTGGGCTCAAAACAAACAAACAAAAAAACTCCTGAGCTCAAGCAATCCTTCTGCCTTAGCCTCCCTAGTAGCTAGGACCACAGGTGCATGCCACCATACCTGGCTTTTTTTTTTTTTTTTTTGTGGGAGTCTCACCTTGTCGCCCAGGCTGGAGTTCAGTGGCATGCTTATGACCACCACAGCCTCGACGTGCTGTGCTCGGGTGACCCTTCTGCCTCAGCCTTCCAAGTAGTTGGAACCACATGCACATGTCACCACGCCTGGCTAATTTTTTGATTTATTGTAGAGATGAGGTCCCGCCAAATTGCCCAGGCTGATGTCAGACCCCTGGACTCAGGCAGTCCTCTTGCTTCCACTTCCCAAAGTGCTGGCATTATAGGCGTGAGCCACTGTGCCAGCCCTAGCTAATTTTTTAATTTTTTTGTGGAAACTCAGGAAGTCCTCTCGCTTCCACTTCCCAAAGTGCTGGGATTACAGACGTGAGCCACTGTGCCCAGCCCTAGCTAATTTTTTAATTTTTTTGCTATGTTGTCCAGGCTGGTCTCGAACTCCTGGCTTCAATTGATCCTCTCACTTCAGCCTCCCAAAGTGCCGAGAATACAGACGTGACTCATTGTACCCTGTCCTTTTCTCTTTCTTTGTTTGGTTGGTTGGTTGACTATTTTGGGGAATAGATCTTAAAGAGGGAAAAGGCCGTTCTTGATCAGATATACTTCAGGAGACAGACACATCCTCCACTTTTATGTATATTTTTTGAGTCAGAGTCTTACTCTGTCGCCCAGGCTAGAGTGCAGTGGCATGCTTATGGCCACACCAGTGTCAGCCTGCTGGGCTCAGGCAATCCTTCTGCCTCATCCTTCCAAGTAGCTGGAACTACAGGTGTGCGCTACCACACCCTGCTAATTTTTTGATACATTGTAGAGATGAGGTCTCACCAAGTTGCCCAGGCTGGTCTTGAACCCTTGGCCTCCCAAAGTGCTGGGATTACAGAATTGAGCCACCGTGCCCAGGCCCTCTGCTTTATTTAAATCTCATCTTCTCTGTGCGTCCTTTAGAACTAAAAGCTGAGATTGGACTAAAGGTGTTTGAGACATCATACCATGATCAAGGCTCTATATCATAAATTGCGCCTGAGGGAAATTCCCATGCAGCATTTAATGAATACCTTCAATTAATGTTATACTACATTAATTTCTGTGAGAAATGTTCCCTCCTTTTTTGTGCCTTTCAGGTTAATTGCATTTTGGTGATAGACGTTTAAAACATGGCTAATTAAACAGTTGCTATAATTCCTAGTCCTTGAACTTTCCTCAGTATAGAATAGTGTGTGGCTTTAACTGTAAATATGTAAAACCCTGTGCAGATTCGAGAAATGATGGAGTCCTTTGAAGGCCCTCAGCCTGCGGATGTGAGGCTGATGAAGAGGAAAACAGGTGAGAGCTTGCTTAGTTCTGCTGTTCTGGTTCTCTTCCCCATTCCCACCTCAGTCCTTAAAGAACATCTGAATACCCCTAATCTTCAAGCACATGAATTCAGAATGAAAGGTTTGCCATGGCTAAGGAATGTGACTCTTTGAAAACAATGTTAGCATCTGAGGAACTTTTTAAAAACTTTGTTTTTAGGGGCTTTTTTTCCTTCGGTAAGTAGTGATTTATAAACTCCTTTTTTGACTGTAGTCGGTTGCATGGTTACTTTAAGCGTGGAATCAAATCGAGTGACATTTAGCTCAGGCGGCTTGTTCCTTGCCATGGCAAAGTATCAAGAAGATCCCCAAGTCAAGTCACATTTGTAAAGCTGCTTCCCAATTGGCTTTGTCACACAGTGTTGAAGCAGTGGGAGAGAGATTCACCTGTTATAAAGGAACTGACTAACACGAGTATCCCGTCTATATCTGAATGCTGTCTCTAGGTGTAAGCCGTGGTTTCGCCTTCGTGGAGTTTTATCACTTGCAAGATGCTACCAGCTGGATGGAAGCCAATCAGGTTGCTTCACTCACCAAGTCTAGATATTCATGAAAATGGAACAAGTCTGTACAATTTAAAAAAAAAGGTTGAAGGAGTGGTTTGTTCCAAAGGAGTGACTTAAAATAAAAAAAAAAGCTTTGTATATATTAAAATTGACATTATTAGAATAAATATAATACCAAGGACTTCATTGCAGAATTTGCTCTGCCTTTAAACGTGGCTACCTGCCTGGCAGGGCTTTTTTAACTACTGAATACTTGTTTGGTAAATACCAAAACATCTTGATCTCCTTTTCCGTACTTGATTCCTACTCATTATGTCCATTGAGAGTGAGCTTGGAATATCAAACTCTTCATTGGATAGTGAAGAGAACATAATGGAAGTCTGTGACAGGCATTTTTATAAGTAATTCCTTATTTCTGCCTGGAGACCACAAGCCTCCTGGAGGCATAATTACTCAGGTGGGTCTTCAAGGGAATATTTAAGGACCTCTTGGAATTTATGAACAATAAGTCTGATGAGATTAGGTTTGTGGCAGTGTCCTGCTGCTATCTAATCTAGTTAGAATGGTATTAACATCCTTATCTCCCTAAGAATGTCTTGTATAGTCTGTTCAAAGCAAATCATTGATGGTTCTTTGATCTAGCATTACTGAAGTGTTCTTCAGTTTGTCAAGATAATGTTCAGTGCTTGGCACTTAAGTAACATTTTTTTGCAAGAACTAAAGCACAATATTGAATGCCTTTAACCAAGTGCATTCTAGGACGTTTGCTTGACTCATGTTGCTTTTCTGCACATTTTATGATTTGAATCACTCATTAATAAAAGTTATATTCCTTGACTGATAATATTGCCATTTATAACAAGACTCACTAATGAGGGTATCACTTCGATTTGTTAAGGTTTTTAGGCCTCTCATTTTCTTAACCCAGAAGTCACAACCTGGTCTTATAAAAGTAGAGCTTCATTCATTTCATACCATGGGTATCATCCTAGTAAATACAGAACATACACAAGCTTCATGTGAGTCTGCTTTCTTACCATGACAGCATCTTTTAATGCAGTGGATATGTCAGAATGACTATCCTGGGAGTTTAAAACTCCTAAGAAAACTAAAACCTATAAGACATTTAAAAGTCCTCACAATTTTAATGTATACAAAGCTATGTTAATGTGTATTACTTCATTACAGTTCAAATTCACTCCAGAAATAAAAGGCCAATAGGATTAGGGACTCAGTGGTAGGTTGGATTCTCCCCAGCACACATCCCTCCTAATGGGATAGTCTGTTGACATATCTCCCAGCTTATTTTTGCTTCTATACGTCACAGTGAGTGGATGGCCCTTCCATTTTTTCCCTCTTGGCCAGACATGCAATCTTGCCTTTAAATAATGCAGAGACAAAATTCACAGCATATCTTAAGTCTTCCAGGATTTGCAAGAACCAAATTGCTCAACAGTATGTATGTTTAGAGGGGTTAGACTCCTTCTTAAAATCTTAAGTATCTAACCTCCCACTTAAATCTGTTCTAATAGTGTCAGACCACCTCCATCCCCCAGCCCCCCAACACAAAAAAGAAAAAATGTTCCTGTTAATGAAGGCTCTTTAGGGGCAGGTGCTAGGTCTTGGCTAGACTGATTCAGCTTGGAATTTTTAAGTCCCTTTTAGTCACATGGTTGACTTGAAGGATGAGGCGGTTGTATGCATTTATGAACTTTTCCTATCCCCCTGAAGAAACTTCATTGGCCTCCTGGTTACTTGTCTTGAAGAGAGTACCATTCATTTCAGTGAAAATCACATCTGTCACCTAGGACATTATTACATGGATGCAGTTGGCAGGGGAAAAAATCTCATTTAGCTGTTTTAGTTGGTGGCATTCAGAATAGTCCCTCTTGAGAAAGAGTTGTAACCAGATTTCCTTTAAAAATGAGTTCCCCTCCCTTTCCCCCTCAAGGGACACATCCTGAACCAGGAGTTGGGGCGGGGGGGGGGCGAAGGGGAAACATAAAGGCTTTTACTTTGCATAAGGATGGGGGACTGGGGAAAAAGTGAAGCAAAGCTCAAGGATACCATGTTAAGGACTAAAGTAGGAGACATTCTCAAAACTGGGAGAGTTGTGTCTTCTGCTTTTTGAAATAGACTGTCACTCTCAGGCAGCCTGTCAATGCTGAATGTTCTGTCTCTGCTGGAGACACGGCCTGGTGCATGTCAGCGTTTAGTGTTTGGCAGCTTTCTCAGCACTCCCTGACTCCGTTTACCTTTACTCCGCATCCCATTCTCTTACTGCCTATCTGAAGGATTGGATGGGCAGAGTATAGGTGGCGGTGGTTGGTCCTCCCCGTATGTTGTCCATTTAATTCCAGAGCACTGATTTTTCCGAAGTGTGCTCTGCCCTGGGAAAATGGACACATGTTCCTCACAATGGGAATAACTAATTACTTCTTTTCTTACAGAAAAAGTTGGTGATTCAAGGAAAGCACATTGCAATGCATTATAGCAATCCCAGACCTAAGTTTGAAGATTGGCTTTGTAACAAGGTAAGCCTGTGTTCTTCCCAAATAGGCAAAACTCCTTTGGAATGTAGCTGTTTTTCTGTTGGTTGATCTGATTATCCAAACAAGGAAACTAGTAAGTCCACAGTCACCAGTTTTTATCATAAGATAATTTTTGTGCTTTGTGACTTTCATTGGGTCCTCCATTCTCTTGTGCTGGTCTTAGACAACAGAATCCACAAAATGCTAGAGATTTTGTTTATTAACTCATTCATGATTGCTGATGTAAAATTATGTCATTCCAAATTCTGTTCCTGGTTGCTGCTAACATGAATGTATGACTTTGCAGATTCTGTTTCTGAATAATGTACTTGGTTTATAATCCGAGTAAAAATATAAAGTACAGAATGCTGTCAGAGTGGTGTCTGAGGCAAATACTGGATACGTCTGCAACTTTCAGCTGTATTGTGAAAAAGGTGACAATTTAGAAAAGACCATTTCACTGGCACTTAACAAGAAGTTTGTGGCAAACAGCTTCAGCTTTTGTTTGTTTGTTTTTTTCACCAGCTCTCAGTATTAGGAAGGTGAAAAATTTGCCGGTCACGAATGTGTTTAAGATAGAGCTTGGGGAGTGGGCACAAGGCATTCTTCTAGGTCTGATGAGAGGGGTCATGGAGGAGTAAGAGAATGAGGCTTTTGGCTTTCTCAGGAGAGCACAGGCTCATTTTGAGGCTATTAAGGGTGCTCCAACTAAGCAGCTAAAGGGTTCTAAGGGTTTCTAGCCCAGGGTTTCTCAACCTCAGCACTGTGGACATAATTATTTAGTGTGAGGCTTGTCCCATACTTACATTGTAGGATATTTAGCAGCATAGCTGACCTCAACAATGGATGCAAGGAGCACCCCCCGGCTCCCAGCGAGACAACTAAAATTGTCTCCAGACATTGCCAAAGGTCTCCTGGGAAACAGAGTTGCTACTGGTTGGGAACTGCTGCTAGCCATCCTCTCTAGCCACTGTAGCACAGGACCGATGACACTTGTCTCTGTAGAATGGCAAAGTGTTGACTGAATCCTAGACTAGATTGTTAACCAAGAGAGGAGGTATGATCTAGACACCAAAGGATAGGAAAAAGAGACTTGCAGATTATAAACCATGGGGGAAAGAGCTGTTTATTATTCATCACTGAATTCCCAAGCATCTGACCCAGGACCCTTCAGTATATCTGTGCTTGCTGAGCAAGAGGCTAGTGGATTGAGCTGACACATGATATCTGATTAAGTAAGAGACATGGAAGGAAAAACACTGATATATACATACTTCATCTTTCTGAGATTCACTCCCTTCTTATCCACAAAATGAGATCAAAATAGAGTCTATCCAAGGTTGCTCTTAGCGCTAAAATTCTGTGACTGGTTTGATCTGTTATAGGCTGCGATTCTCAGTATATAGTAGCATATTATGTGATTTTGAAAAATGAGCCTTTGGAAGCAGTAGATCATAGGGTTGAATTTTTTAAAATTAAAAAAGCCCACATGGATGTAAAGATGTTAGTTTGGAAGCTATTACGGTATTCCTGGCATTAGATCATGAAGCTTTAGAGACTAGCGTGATAGATGGAGGAATGGGAAAAAGTGATGAATATGAGAAGGTTGAATTTTATATATTTGTCTATAAAGTGTCACTCTGGGAATAAAACTTAAGCTATCTTGTCTGGGTTTTTTTTTTTTAATAAAATCCAAATTTGCCCATGTACAACATAATTTGCATTGATAGCTACCCTGTCCCCCATGGCTCCTCCATCTCACCTGAAATAAACGCATGTTAGAAGAAGCAATCCTGGGCCAGGCATGGTGACTCATGCCTGTAATCCCAGCACTTTGAGAGACCAATGCAGGAGGATTGCTGGAGCCCAGAAGTTCAAGACTAGCCTGGGCAACATAGCAAAACCTCATCTCTCCAAAAAATCCAAAAATTAGCCAGGAATGGTGGCACGTTTCTGTAGTTCCAGCTGCTTGGGATGCTGAATTGGAAGGATCTCCTGAGCTCAGGAGGTTGAGGCTGCCATGAGCTGTGATCGTCATAATCATGCCACTGCACTCCAGCCTGGGTAACAGAGTGAGACCCTGACTCAAAAAAAAAAAAAAAAGAATAAGCAATCCTAATGGCATTCACTACCTCCTGTGGTCAGGATGTGTTCATCTGCATAATGGCATACAATGATACTGGCTCCAAAACTGATTTTAAGTCCTGTTTGTCTTTATCCTAGTGTGGCATGCCAACACAGCTGAGCTCTTGTGTTGACTGTGGTGCACCAGTTGGAGGTATTAATCACAAACCTCAGGATGGCTTTCGTGTTATCATGTATGTAAAATTGTACCTTCTTGTTAAGTAGTGAAACTTTGGGGTTTTGGGCTACTTTTCTTCCAGCTGATAAAATGATACTAAATATAGTACTACTTACTATAGTACATTTAGACCTATGTCATTTGGATAGCAATGCCTAAGTCCCAGTAGTCACACAGCAACAGTGAGATATCTGATTTGTGGTTGGCTCACTGGGCCCTTAAACACAAAGCAGGCTACAATTAATACTTACTAATACAGATGTGTTCATTTGAGTCTTGAGTACACCCCTGTAGAAACATGCTTGACATAAACAGGTGACCTAATTCAGGGAGACATCTAAGTCTGCAGGACCAAAAACTAGGCATTTGTCTGTCTCAACAGGTGCCATCTCACTTGTTAACTATCTTAGCTTTTTGGGGGTGAGGGAGGGTATGAGGGAGAAGTAGTTAATCTCATCAGATACCAGACTTCACAATCCAGAGAAAAATCTGATCTCACAATACCATGCTGAGGCAGGTGTGGTTATAAATGCTCCCTTCAGACAGTTAGTAGGACCTGGCTGTGGTCCTCATACATCCTGACTGTTCTGCTACAGCCATAGCTTAAAATATTATCAACTGTTATGTCCACAAGTTATCAAAATGTCCTCGAATCGCTAATATTTTTACAACTGGATGTATCTATCACACTGCATCATCTGTCTGGATGTTATACAAAATCCTCTTGGATCCTCGTTTTTTATTTGGGAAAATGAGAACAAGAGATACCAACTGTCCCAAACTCTAGCTATTCTTTGCCTGCCTGTTGCTCTCCTCACAAAGATTTCAGTGGAAAAGACAGATCCAGTCCTCCATCCTAACACCCTGCCCAGGGATCAGCACTAATTGCTACATAATGCAGCCACCTGACACTAAGGCTTTGTGGGGGCTGGCCAGCCAGAAAGGTGAGTCTGTGGTGAAAAAGACTCCTAGGAAAAATGGTCTGATCTTAGTAGAATAAGAAGAAATTTTACCATGTCTTCCTCAACTCTGAACCTAGTTTCCAAGTCCTGAGAATCTAGTGTGCCACTAGACCTAAGAAATGACCAGCCCCAGTCTTCACCCTGGCTTCTCTTGTCTTACCAGCAACAACGTAGACAGAACTCAGACTGGCCATGTGCTGGGTGACCCGAAACATAAAAGTGTGGTGGCGTCTGACCGAGGGCTGTCCCCGGTGGTCTTCATTCTCATCCGACTACTCACTCACTTGGCTATGCTTCTGGGAGCTGCCCACAGTCCACAGGTATAACATGGTGCTGCCAAACTATGGATTTAGCTGCTACAGGAAGAATCTGTTACTGCTTTTTCACAGTGAGTCCTTTGGTCTAAAGAGTCCTAGCCTCAGTCTATGGAATTTTGACTCTCTCATTGATAACGTATCTACAAAGTAATATAAAATTCATGTATCTTAATTTTTCCACTGTGGCACATGATGGTATGGGGGAACTATTCATCAGATTATATAAAATCTTCATTAACTAAACAACTCAGTTTTGGGTCCACACCTGGGAGTGGAAAGGCTAATATAATCAGTATTTGGCCCGTGTCTTTATTGTAGCTCTGTGGAAGAAAGAAAGCATACTGCATTTCCCCTATGTTAGTACTAACCAAGATAACAAAAAGCACAGGGCTTGAACATTCTTTATTTCCCTGAGAACATAAGAGCCAGCAGCTGTTCCGCTTACCCACCTTCTTTTGCCTCTGCTGTTTGGATCATGCTTGGATCACTCCATGGACTTCATCTTAGAAATCCCCTTCTCACGCAGCTGGTTTTTCATTATGGATGGCCTCTAATGGGCTCGCCATGCCATATACAAACAAGATCCTGTTGAACCTTTTGGTTCATTGTTCCCACAGGCTCTGATAAACATCATTAAGCCTCCAGTGAGGGATCCAGAATGGTTTCTGCAGCAGCATATCCAGAGAGACTTGGAGCAGTTGACCAAGATGCTGGCAAAGAGTGCCGATGACACCACCAACGTGGTCCACCTCATCCTGGCCAGACTTCTCCAAGAGCAGCAGCACCTCTTAAGCCAGAGTAAGGAAAGACGGGCGAGGGTTGGGCCAGGCAGGGTATCCCACAGCAAAGAAGCCAGGCTCACTGCCTGCACTCCAGAGTGAGAAAAAACGATGTTATAGGGCAGGCGACTCCAGTTGTGCGGAACAGGAAGCACTCTCCTTGCCCAGAAGAAGCTGCTCTGTTCTTTCCATTTACCCCCCTGTCTGGCTAAGCCCTGCAGTATTCGGGAACATCTGCATACAGGGTTAAGTGTGTGTGTGTGTGTATGGAGAGGCTTTTCAGTTCCTGTAGGTAGTCAGCCCTGTAGGTAATTCACCGGCTATATTGGGAATGCATATTATCTACAACAGGTGATGTGTTTCAGTGACTCAATCACCATCACAACTTCTGCTTTTCTAAGGGGATCTTAGTCATATGCTTTCCTCATATATTAACATGTCCACTATTTGTTACATGAAAAAAGGTGTGCTGTAAAATATTGTATTCACTGAGCTAGTGTTCTATTTAAAAAATGTAAATCCATACAGAGCTTTGGCCCCCTCCCCTACCTTAGGGAGGTGAATCTCTTTTTTCTTTCTAATTTCTAAATAAACTATATTTTCTAATCTAAAAAAAAAAATCCATACAAAAAGAAAAGGTCTATAAGACAACTTAGTAAAATGGTTCTGTCTGACTGGTAGAATTAAGAATAATTTTCTTTGTGCTTATCTGTAAAACTCCCAATTGCCATTGTGAGGAGAATGTTATTTAAAATAATAACAGTAGAGTAACTCCCTCAGCTCCCCACCCACTCTGGGAGTTTTTCTGTCCTCTCAATAAATCTTGCTTTTAAAAATATAATAATAATAACAATAAAAAAATCCTGCCCTCTGACAAGAAAACATATATTCCCACTTCAGATGCCTCTTTGACAGCAACCAGCATTCAGTATTTATTTTTCTTTTAGCAAAGTCTGATTTTACTTTAGGCTCTCATTCTGGTGTGATTTCAGCTAGGTGAGCTGACCCAATACCACACTGACAAAATGATAGCATCTTAGAAGCCTACAGATGGTTCAGGCAGCACTCTGCATCCATGTTTGGATCCATAGGGCCACGTCTCTGCCTGTAGGTTCAGGCAGTAGCAGCTGACACAGCCTGATGGTGGCCTGGCCATCCTTATCCTATGCCCCTGGGCTTTTAAGTTCTGTTTTTTCAGTCGTTTTATTCAGAATGGCTTTAAGATTATGATGACTTTAGCAGAGGAATTTTTAGAGATTTAAGTATCTTCTCAAAGATCATTAGTTTGGTGGTAGCAGCAGGAACTATTTTTAAATACTTAGATTAATTAAGAAAGAGATTATCCCAAAGGAGCATTATTTCTATTAACAGTTATTTAGTACTTATTATGTATAGGCTGCTGTGATTTTTGTTCCATGGGTAACCTACACATTTTGGATTTCTTTGTAGGGCTTTTAAATTTTGATGCAAATTTGTCAACCAAAGAAATGAGAAACAACTGGGAAAAACAAGTTGCAACTATTATTTTACCCGAACTGGAGGTATGTGCTAAGTGGTGACCACTACTTAGCTACTTTTTCTAGGTAGGAGGGGGTTCTTGGGTGTTTGCTGAGCATTCTTTACCTATTGTCCCTCACAGAGGCACCAGCAGAAGCCTTCAGCTGTGCTCAAATTTCCATGCTTTTCACCTAGAGTCACCCCACTCTCCTGTTGTTCCCAAGTTTTCCTCCCTCCTGTGGCTGGTCATGAGTCAGGCTGGGGAATTACTGGGACTCCAGAAAATACAAACAATACTTTTCTCTCCATTCCTTTTTTTTTTTTTTTGAGTTGGAGTCTCACTCTGTCGCCCAGGCTGGAGTGCAGTGGCACGCTCACAGCCACCCCGGCATTGACCTGCTGGACTCAGGTGATCCTTCCAAGTAGCCGGAACTACAGGCATGTGCTACCACGCCCAGCTAATTTTTTGATTTTTTGTAGAGATGAGGTCTCTCCAAGTTGCCCAGACTGGTCTCGACCCCATGGGCTCAGGCGTCCTCTCACCTCAGCCTCCCAAAATGCTGGGATTACATCCTTAGCCACCATGCCCGGCTCTCCATTACTTTTTATAGCAAAATGTGAAGCAAGAGGTAGA
>CAUYQG010139955.1:0-31634 GCA_963574415.1 Tarsius wallacei | reverse complement strand
TTTACTGTAGAGATGAGGTCTTGCTTGCCCAGGCGGGTCTCGAACCCGTGGGCTCAGGCAATCCACTCACCTCAGCCTCCCAAAGGCGCGGGATTACAGGCTGAGCCACCGAGCCCGGCTAGGATTTAATATTTTTAAAGTGTCCATACTACAGCCCCAAGTGATCTACAGATTCAGAGCAATCCCTATAAAAGTCCCCAAATGGCATGTTTTACAGAAACATTAAGAAAAACATTCATATGGAACCAAAAAAGACCACAGACAGTCAAATTAGTCTTGATAAAGAAAAACAAAGCTAGAAGCATCACAATTTCTGATTCCAAAACACATTACAAAGCTACAGTAACCAAAACAACAGGGTAGTGGCATAAATACAATACATCCAGACCAATGGAACAGATTAGAGAGCCCCAAAATAAGTCCACACATATACAATCCATTGGTTTTTGACAAGAGTGAAGAATACTGAAAAAGGACAAATGTTGCTGGGAAAACAAGATAGCTACATGCAAAGGAATGAAACTGGACTGCTATCTTACACTGTCAATTAAAAGTGGACGGAAGGCTTAAAGATGTAAAGGGCATAAGATCTGAAATGAAAACATAGAGGAAAAGCTTCATGACATTGGTCATAGAAGTTATTTCATGGATGTGACACCAAAAGCACAGACAACAAAACCAAAAATAAACAAATGAGACCACAACAAACTAAAAAGCTCCCCAACACAATGGAAACAACCAACAGTGTGAAAAGTCCATGTGTAGACTGGAAGAAAATATCTGCAAGTCATGTATCTGATAAGAGGCTAATCTCTAAAATATGTAAGGAACTCTTAGAACTCAATAGTAAAAAAAAAAAAAAAAAAGACTAATAACCTGGTTAAAAAAAAATGGGCCAGTAAACATTTCTCTATAGAAAACGTACAAATGGTTAACAAGTATATGAAGCAATGCTCAACTTTACTCATCATAAGGAAATGCAAATCAGAACCATAATGTGATATCTCTACACAGCTGTCAAAATAGCTATTACCAAAAAAATATATAAAAGACAAGTTTTGAACTGGATGTTGGAATGCTTGCACACTGTTGGTAGGAATGCAAAATGGTACAGTTACTAGGGAAAACAATATTCAGAATCCTTAAAAAATTTTTTTAAAAAATTGAACTGCCCTATGATCTAGCAATCTCATTTACAGGTATTTATCCAAAAGAACTGAAATCAGAATCTCAAAGAGATATTAGCGTCCACTCCTATATTCATTGTAGCACTATTCACAAGAGCCAAGACATGTTACTAATTTTTATGTCCATTGATAGGTGAACAGATAAGTAAATGTGCTTGCCAACTGCATACAATGAAATACTAGTTAGCCTTCAAAAAGAAGGAAATTCTGCAATATGCAACAACATGGATGAATCTTGAAGATGTTATGCTAAGTGAAATAAGCCAGTCACAGAAAGACAAATACTGCATTACTCTACTATGTCAGGTATCTAAAATAGTCTAATTCATATAATCATCAAACAGTGCAAAGTTGGTTGCCATCAGCTGGAGAAGGATGAAATGGGGAGTTACTAACCAATGGGCATAACGTTTCAGTCAATCAAGATGAATAAGATCAACAGGTCTGCTGTTCAACACTGTATCTACAATCAACAAAAAGGTGTTGCATATTTAAAAATTTGTTAATGAGTAGTGAGAGAATTGTTATAGGATATCCTAACTTGTGTCAAAGGGAAGTGGAGGGCCTGTTCCAGGAGAGAGAAAGCAGACACATAAGGTGGTGTACCTTGTTTGTTCTTATCTCATGACCACAGCCAACTCTGATTGGTAATGGAGACATCCAATCAATAGTTATTATGCATTAGTTCCTCTACTAGACTATAAACTCCTGGGGAACAGAGAGACACACACTATTCATGCTAGGATATTACCCTCCCCCCATCAATCACCCAGAGCTTTACATGTTGAAGATGCTTAGAAAGTGACTAATGAAAAATACCACATAAAAAAAGACTGCTACAGAGATTTAAGTCTCAGAAAAATAACACAAACATGCATATTTGAGTTTATCAATTGCATATAGATTTATATATGAATAATACATAATAGATAAGCAAATAATCTGCACATACAGATTTATAGACCTGCATTTTTATTTTCAAAATATGAGAATTTTGAAGTATCTGTTTATAGGGGCAGACTTTACAGAAATTACAGAGCAATTTTAAATGCGCCTGATTTTCAAAATAAAGATGTTAAATCATGATAAAACTTTAAAAATTCCTGCAAAAACAAAAATGAAATGAAATGCCAAAAATAAATGCTTGGAAGCACCAAATAATCCAGTAAGTAGAAAAGATTCACTATGTATTTAATTGAATATGTGGGCCAGGAGAATGTTGGCATAATTTTCTTTAACCAGAAAGAACATAAATAAATATGCTTTAAAATGATTCTTGTTCTTTACCCCTTCTACCTCCCACAAAATAAAGCATATAAAATTGCAATGAAAAAATATATATAGCTAAATATGCTATTTTCAAACATATAGTTATGATATGTAAAATATTCAGAAACATGTCAGCACGTACACAACAGAATTTATAATAAAGTTGGGCAAAATCTCCTCATTGCTGAAAGAAAGCTCTAGTAGTGTGACATTTCCTAGAAGAAAGCAACAGTTCCTGAAATTGTGCCCTGATGCTTTAATTCAAAGACTTTAGGGATATTTAAACTGTGTGTGTGTGTATGTTCACCAAGAAAGAAAGAGAAATCTGTGTGTGTATGGGGGGGGTCACTTCTAAGGAGTTAGGTTTACTTTTTTGTTTGTTTACTTTACAAATGTTATTGCTTTTCAATTTCAAATTATGTGAATATTGCAGTATCTGTTTTTGAGGGCAGACTTTTCAGCTGTGGCAGAGAGCATGCCTGTCATCAGTCCAGTTGCTCAGTCACTGTCTTCATTTATAGTTGCGTTTGTAAAGTGTTCAAAATAGGAACTCTGAGTTTCTGCTGATCTTGAGTCATCAACGAAAAGCAAAGTTTTATTCCCTCCTTCATTCAATGCCATCTACATTGACTTTTTTATGACTGACATAGTTGACTAGAAAAAACTGACCTTAAATTTTTTTTTCTAGGTTCAAACTGACTTTTTTCATGTCCTCTATTACAGAATACTGGAATCTTAACTGAGTATTTCTTTAGGAATGTCTTGAGCATATATTTTAATAAATTGTTTAACATAGAGACTACATCAGTTTCTGTTCAGTATTATTTGGACCACATTCAAGCAGAACAGAAAGCCCACTCCACCAAGATAAGAATATACAGGCTGCTTAAATCACAAAAGTAAATGACAAGTTTGCCCCCTGAAAGACTAGTACCAAAAAAAAAAAAAAAATTCACTGTATTCAAGAGCTTTCTGAACTCCACAGAGAACTAAATGTAGAATTACAAGATCCCTAGGAAACTATATCTGAGACAAATGATGTGTGGAAAAGATAGCTGTAAGAGTCAGAATCCTAACAAAAATGACAGCACACTCAAACGAGGTCTTCTCAAGGAGTTGATTTATATAAGCATTATGTACATAGCCACATATAGGTGTAGAGGAGCTATGGGGGACAGAGCAATAATAATAATAATATGGGGCTAGCAGCAGCAGAGTTGTCAAGGGGATCAGGGGAGAGAACAGTTATTTAAGCCAGAAAAAACTGAGTGCTGTAGAGGTGAGAACTTAAAGGAGGGCCAGTGACCCTTCCTGGGAGGCAGCTGGGAATTTTACAATGAGCAAGCCAGAAGAATGTATGCGGCACAAGTGTCTATCAGTGTCCCAGTGATTAGGACACTATTATCATCTTGAGTTTAACAATAATGTGTTTTGCTCCCTACCCATGAAATGATAATAGTGTCTCTTAGTCATTGTGACAATGAAAAAAAAAATGTTCCCATTCACTTCCAATCTCTCCCTGGTCAGTAGGTGGTTTCCTCTCTAGTTGAGGACCATGGGAAGTAAAACATTAATCAAACATCCCTGGGAACTTTTAAGCTTTAAGCTTCATCCATATATCTGCAGCAAATAGAAGTTTATGTTATAGGAAATACAGTGTTTTAAAAATCTTTCTGTAAAATTGCTACAAATGATAATAGCCCACATATTGCCCCATAGCCAGTGAATAAGGATCCCCTTGAGCCGACACTGGACCTCTTCTTCTCTTCTCTCTCTATCCTTTCACTGTCTCCCAGACCATACCCACAACTTGATATACCTTCTACTCCATGAAGACTCTTTTGAATTTTTTTCAGAATTCATTTGTATTCTGAATCCTAGGCCCAAATGTTTGTCTATTTCATGTGTCTACTTGGATGTCTCATATTCTTTTCAGACTCAACATATTAAAGACTATGTTCATCAACTACCCTGAACCTGCTTTTCATGTGGTTTTCTCTTCTGGCCGGTTGTTGGTCAATAGAGTACACTGGAAATCATTCCCAAGACTTTCCCTCACTTCCCATTCAAGTACTAAATGCTGTTGATCCTATTCCCTAAACTAAGAATTCTATAAGTCTTAACTTTGCACACGTTTTAACATTTCCACTGTTGCAATTCTCTTCCAAGATACCACCATTTTTCACCAAGAAATTTCCAACAGTATCCAAACTGGTCTCCCAGTGTCTGCTACTGTTATCCTCCAGCGAATCCTCCATTTGGTAGCCAGAATGATTTATTGCAAATACAAATCTATTCACATTGCTTTCCTGCACAAAAGCCTTCAACAGGTTAGTGGAATGATTCGAATCTACCTTCTCTACCTCTCCTTGAGGTCCACTGAACTTCTTTCATGTCCATTGTGCCAAGTGCTCTCACATCTCAGAGATTACACCCATGTGCTTTCCAATTCTCTCTGAATTCTGTGTCATTAATCCTAGAATTCCTAAATCTCAAATTGAGCATCAGTTTCCTCAGTGAACATTTGCCTGAATCCTCCAACACAGTGACTGCTCTTTACTTCTCCTGTCTGGATGTATCATACTTGCATATGTCTGCTTCCATAAGAGCACAAACTGTCCTTTTCATTCACTGCTGCTTCCCCCATATCCTTTACCATAACATAGCACATAATTGGCATGTAACAAATATTTGATGAACAAATGAATGAATATTAGTATCCCAAGAAAAATGCATTTCTCTTGTCAAATTATAAGTAAACATGCAAAATAGAAAGTCTCATTTCTCTTAATGATTTAATGATTAAGAAACTCTATGAAAAATTCAATGCATGATGGATTACAGTATTCTCATTAGTCACCTCCTTCCTCTAAATTATTTAATGATTTTACTTTTGGATTTCACTAATACTATTATTTTTCCAAGAAGCATTTGAGGTGACTATTTTTGTTTTAATGGTCATATTGTATATGTAAGATTTATTTGATGCTGACTCAAACCCCCTCTGGAAAAAGTTAAGGGATGAATTTTAAATAAACTCGCTAAGAAAGGAAAGAGACTAATGCATTTTAAAATAGTTTTTTAACAACATGTACTGAAACAAAATGCATTTTGAGCTTACTGCCAAGTAATCACAATACCACAAATCCAAGAAATTCAATCCAAATTATTTATTCAATTAAAATTTATTGAATTTGTATACCTAACCCTGAATTATACTCCACATCTTTAAAATAAAAATTTTTTAAAATTGAAAGTCTGCTATGTGTCAGGCATTGAGTTAGAATCAAGAATCATAATAAGACAAATAAAATCACAGTCACTGCACCCTAAAAATTCTTATTCAATATTTTGGACAATATTTGATGTGATGAGCAAAAATGATTTCTACGTAGAAAAATTTCTAATGTAACAGAAGATGAAAGTAGACAAAAGGTAAAGGTCAACATATAAAACTCAAACCCTCTTCATTACTTGTTTGTTTATTTTTGAATCATGATCTCACTCTGTCATCTAGGTTGGGGTACTGTGGTACAATTAGGCTCACTACAGCCTAGAACTCCTGGGCTCAGATGATACTTCTGCCTCAGTCTCCTGAAAAGCTGGGACTACAGGCACATGCCACCACTTCCAGTTTTTTTGTTTTTTTTTCATAGAGATGAAGTCTCACTATGTTGTCCAGGCTGGTCTCGAACTCCTGGGCTCAAGAAATCCTCCTACCTCAGACTTTCAAAGTGCTGGGATTACAGGTGTAAGCCACCACACCCAGCCTCCCTTCATTAAGTTTTGGTATTAGCTATATAAAGACATGGAAAAATTCTTAAGAAGTTATATGATAATGTAAATGCTAAACAAAAAACACAATGTGAAATCAATCATTTGTACAATGCATGCAATGGAAGTTACATAATGCTTTCATATGAACCAGGAATAGACAAAATATGGAAAGCAGGAGCGTTGACTTGTTAGAAGATTAAGATCATGAGTATTTCAATTTCAATTTTATTTTCATGATAATTATATAAAACTATCTGAAGAAGACTTGATGAAGTGTTTTCCACTTGCAGTTATCTTTGGATATCCTTGTGGTAAAAATCGCAAGATACCTATAGGTAACAACAACAACAAAATGTACAAAATAATAGCAAACACTTAAATAACATTTACTTTGTATAAGTATTTTGTGTTGAGCATAATATATATATAATATATATATATATAATCCTCACAATTTCTCTTGAGATAGAGAGTATTATCATTTTTATTTTCCAGGAGAAGCCACCGAAGCATAGAAAGACTATGTAGCTGCCCAAGGATACTAGCAGGTGGGTAAATCTAGGACTCAAACCCAGGAAGTCTAGCTCCGTAGTTTGTGGTTTTTGAAAATCATCCACCGTTCTTAAGTAATAAAAGAGTGAACTAGTTCACATGTTTAACAGAACATAAGAGGCCTTCTCAGTCTATTTACAATTTTCCTATTTTTAGGAAGCACATGATCAAGTTGTAGATATATATATATATATATATATATATATACATATATATATTTTTTTTTTCTAGACAAAAACAATGGGAGGACAGAGAGCAAATAATACTCAATGTCAGTATCCAGGAAACAAAAGAGTGACATGAATTGTGGAAAACTGTAGAGTGCATATCTGTCAAAGGAACCTGCTATGCAATGTCAGATGGTTCCCAGATGTGGAATGTGAATCCAGTATTCCTCTTCTGACTTTAAAGCTTTGCCTCCCCCTCCCACCCACACCTCCTCCTTCTCCTCCTCTTCCTCCTGCTCTTCCCTCACCCCCTCCTTGCAAACACAGGAAGGTGGAGTAAAATGAAAATTTTCCACAGGCCAACTGTAGTGCAGAAAGTGCATTTTGCAACTTCTGTTCTAACTTGTGGACACTGGCAAGTGAAAATAACAACCGGAGGAGTGATCAATGCAATTGAAGTTTTGTGCATAGAACTCAGGAGACCTAGAAAAAAATTCCAGCTTTGCCACTATTTAGATTTGAGTGCAGTAGGGAAAGTCACATTATTTCTGTGGACCAACTTTTGTCTGAACAAAGAAGGAGTGACAAATTCTCAGTTATTTTTCTCCTGTTTTTAAATGAGTAGTTAAAAAAAAAAATCTTTCTATATAACATAGATAAAGGTGAGCTTCACTGATTGAGGCATAGGGTTGAGAAGAACCCACATGTGTCTTGTGCTTCTAATACTCTCCCTTCTATAGAAGATAGACTGACATTCAAAAACCTAGCGATTCCAAGATTATATTCTGAATATGTGCAATACTCAAGAGTTTTAATGCCCAATAAGAGCTTGATCTCATTACTAATGATTCATTATGTTAATAAATAATGATTGGATGAATAAATAAATAGTACTGGTTTCTGAGTTTGTGCAATGAGAAAGAATGCAAACACAGGTAACCTAGTACAGTTATAGCACGATGTCTCATTTGCTACTTGCTTTTGGGTTCATACAAAAAAATTACTTCATCATTTTCTCCTAGCCCCCAACAGTGAAATGACTTTATTTTGCATTCTTAAGTCTTCTTGCTAATTATCTTCCATAATTCAGGATCAGTACCCACAACCACATCCCTCACATGAGGCAACCACACTATCCACTGGGTAGATGTCCTCATGAGTTGGAAAACAGTCTAACAGATTAAGAATGTGATATAGAAACACAACACTATATATTTAGAGAAGCACTTCTCAAATCTGGCTGTACAACAGAATCATTTAGGTCCTTTTAAATACAAATAATTGTGGAAAAACTCACTCAAGAGAATAAAATCTAGAAATTAAAAAGGAGAGGGTCAGGTGATTCTCCATTAAAACCAGAGTTCAAAAACACCTTTTGTAAAATAAAATTAAAAACAAGAAAACACCTTTTGATACTGTTTGATATTTTGATACTAAAGCTGAATCGGGAATATTACCTCGAGTTAGGGGCTATGAGAGGTAGAATGGGGTTACTCCAATTGTCTTTAAAGAACAATGATTATACAATTTAGATTTAGGGCCTAAGTTAATGTTTCCATAAAATCTTTATGGGCAATCTGTCTGAGGTGACACATAAAAGTCCTAACAAAGCTTATCTCTTTTAAAACAGTCATTTTTTTATTTATTGAAATTTAGGCTATGCAAATGTCCATCGATAGCCTATATGTTTAGTTTCAAAAAATGTAAATTGTATTGTACAAAAAATGTGAACAATTTTTGAGAAATTTAAATAGCCAACCCATGGAGATTGGTTAAAAAATTATGGTATAGTCACATAATAGAATACTATACAGCCATTAAAAACTATATCATGAAAATATTTGAAAATATCAATGATCTAACAATTCCACTACTGGGTATATACCTAAATCAACTGAAAGCAGGGATGCATATATTTGTGCACCCATGTTCATATGTTTATAGTAGCATAATTCACAACAGCCAAAGGAAGAAGCTACTCAAGTGTTCATTGATAGATGAATGGATACAGAAAATGTGGTATACACAGACAATGTAGTATTATTCAGCTTTAAAAAAAGAAGGGAATTCTGACACATAAAACATGGATGAACCTTAAAGACATTATGCTAAGTAAAATAAGCCAGTTACAAAAGAACAAGTACCACGTGATTTCAATTTTATGAGGTGCCTAGAATAGTCAAATTCACGAAGATAGAAGGTGGGATGGTGATTGTCAGGGGCTTGGGGGTGGGAAGAATGGAGCTTATTGTTTAATGGGTATGGCTTTCCAGTATGGGAAGGTAAAGTTCTAGAGATGGTTGGTGGAGATGGCTACATACCAATGTGAATGTAATTAATGCCACTGAACTGTACAGTTAAAAATGGTTAAAATAGCGGGCTCCATGGCTCAGTTTGTAATCTCGCGCTTTGGGAGGCTGAGGTGAATGGATTGCCTGAGCCCGTGGGTTCAAGACCCGCCTGAGCAACTTGGCGAGACCTCATCTTTACAATAAATCAAAAAATTAGCTGGGTGTGGTAGCACGTGCCTGTAGTTCCAGCTACTTGGAAGGCTGAGGCAGAAGGATCGCCGGAGCCCAGCAAGTTGAGGCTGAGGTGGCCGGGAGCGTGCCACTGCACTCCAGTCTAGGCGACAGAGTGAGACTCCAACACACACAGAAAAGTTAAAATGTTAGATTTAATGTTACGTACATTTTTTTACCACAGTAAAATAAAAAGGTATCAGGGATTTTATATTTTACAATCTGGTTAGAAAATATTGCTTTATATCTGTTAATCAATATATGCACCTATTTTTGGAATCAACCTAAATGCTCGCCCACTGATCAGTGGATAATGAAAATATTACACACACACACACACACACACACACGCCTGCACATGCATGCACCACAGAATACTATTCAGTCATGGAAAGGAATGAAATAATGTTGCTTGTGGCAACTTGGATGGAATTGGAGACCACTATCCCAAGTAAAGTAACACAGGAGTGGAAAAACAATGTATGTTTTCACGTATAGTGGCAGCTAAACTAAGGATCTGCAAAGGTATACAGAATGGTGTAATGGACACTGAGGACTCATAAGAGGGAGGGTCAGAATGAGTCATGGAAAATTGCTTATCAGTCACAATGTGCACAGGTGGGGGTGGAGGGTGCTCTTAAAGCCCAGACTTTTTGCCATTAGACAATGCATCCATGTAACCAAATATCGTTTGTACCCCTAAAGCCATTAAAATTAAAAAATATATAGATGCAATTATCTATATCATATACATATGCATATACATACGTATATAGCTAGAAGAATTTATTCCCAAAGTGATAACAGTGGTTATTTTAAGGGAATAATTTCTGGGTATTCTGTATACTTTTTCATTTTGTTACATTTCAAGCACAACCATTATTTACTTTTTAAATAAAATACATATTATATAGACATATACTACACATATATCAATATATTTATATGGTATATGTCTATAAATATGGGCGTTCTGTATACTTTTCCTATTTTGTTAAATTTCAAGCACAACCATTATTTATTTTTTTAAAGAAATACATATTATACAGCTATTTAGTACATATATATCTATATATTTATATGGTATATGTTTATAAATATGGGCATTCTGTATACTTTTCCTATTTTGTTAAATTTCAAGCCCAACCATGATTTACTTTTTTAAAGAAATACATATTATATAGATATGCAGTACATATATATCTATACATTTATATGGTATATGTCTATAAATATATATCTATCTAATGTATATTATATATTTCTTATGTATAAGCATATAATGAATATATGCTTGAAATAATGTGTACACAAAATATGTACATTATTTTAAGAATCAATCAAACCACTTCCCAAAATATCGTGGTAATAGAACTTGCATGTATATGTGCATAGAAACAAGAGGAAGGATCATAGCAGAAAATTAAAAATAGTTTAAACATATTTTTTCTCTCAGCTTTTTATAATTTTTATATTTTATTTTAAAGATGGGGGTTACAAGTCAGGATTGGGTAGATAAGTGGTCTAGGTACAGGCTAAATTTGGGCCTCCCACTGGACTTCAATTCACCTGGATTGAGGTCACACACCTAATTAAAAATCAAAAAATTAGCCGGGCGTGGTAGCGCGCGCCTGTAGTTCCAGCTACTTGGAAGGCTGAGGCGGAAGGATCACCGGAGCCCAGCAGGTCGAGGCTGCTGTGGCCGGGAGCAGTCACTGCACTCCAGTCTGGGCGACAGAGTGAGACTTCAACTAAAAAAAAAAAAAAAAAAAGGTTACAATTTTGCACTTAGTGACACAATTAAGAGAAATTTTTGCTTTCCATTTTATATTTTTCACAATAAAAAAAAGTAATCGTATAAACAGTAGCTGAAATCTGGTGATGAGTTAAAATGATCTCAGTTATTACACTTGAAATAAAAAATTGCATGATTTTAATTAGTGCCACTGAGTTCAACACATTGCTGCTGATACAGCGACACTACTAATACTAATGTACTAATACTTAATGGACATATAAACCACCCCCCCACACACACATACACATCTGATGAGTCCCACAAAGACTTCTTGTCAGAGAGATGCAGACAGAAATATCTTAGTTCTGTGCAATTTATCAGTGCTTGTTCATTTCACAGCACTGTGTTCTGCAAACACATACTACAGCTAGTGATGGGTTATTCTTAATAGCTTCAGAGGCAGAAATAGCAAAAACAGTACAGTCTGGTGTGGCACTCCAGAGCAGTTTTTGTCCTAGAAGCTTTTCCACTTAATTAATTTTTACAACACTTCTGATCTGGAATAAGATACTATGAAGACGAGCAGCTCCCAGGACTTCTAAAGTCCCTAATATCAGTATATCTGGATGTTTTTTTCAAAAAAAAAAAAAAATAATAAGTCAATTGGGAGCACCCAGATGCTACCTTGAAAATCTTCATTTTCTGTTTCCTAACTATTAAGCAGAGAAACAATGATCTAGATGAGGTCCTGCACTCACATAGTCATAAAACTAGCATGTCATTACATTAAAACCAAGAGATCCAGTATTTTAAGGAGTGTCTCCCACCCCAAATAACTTTCAAATGAGATGGAATGCCATCAGTTTTGAACTTAAGAGATCTCCAAGGCTCCTGTTTATATAAATACTCAAAGAGGACACTTAGTCCCTAGCATGTATATGTGTATATAAATATCCATGCAGTACACTTAGTCCCTAGCATGCGTCTGGCACTGGATAAAATGCCATTGTGATGAAGGTTAATTCAATCTGAGGGTGTTCTATAATCTGTAAATGTAGTGAGAGAGGAGCCTATTTCCATAGCAAGCGACCTCATTTGCTGAGTCATCCCCTCAAGGGACCAGGCACTTTTCTCCAAACAGGCCAGGGGTTTAGTAAAAAATACTGAGAATCGAACCAATTAGCCAAGAAATAATAAAACTCAATCCCAGTGAGAATAGTTCAGATGTATTTTTACATGACTGGTAGCATGAGAAGTTGGAATAATTATTTTGGTGGGCAAATCTGCAATGAAGAACTATTAAAATGCTCATAAAATGTGTTGTTTATATTAAAGAAAAAATTAGAGGATGGTTGAGGAAATCCTGGTATATTGATCTAATGAAATGTTATGCAGCTGGAAAGCAAGGAAAATTGAGTTCAAAACAAGTCTTTAAAGAAAAGGAAAATAAGAGCACATATGTATATTGAGAAAACCTATGTAAACCAGGTATATTTTAAGGTTAGTGGGTCCTTTAGCAATGTGATCGAATGCTATAATTATGGTCAGGCGACTTTTTTCTCCCTTTGGTATTATGAAAGTTGTTGATTCTATTCTATCCACTAATTACTTTTGATGCTTCTAGTCTCCACTATTAATTACTGGTGCCCTAGTCCAGTCCGCTATTATTGGTCACTTAGTTTACCGCAATAAATAAATACATACACACTTACAAGTATTTTTTAAGAAACTGACCCCGGCGGGGGAGGGTGAGGGGGATGGGATTAATGGTGGTGGGTATCTGTCTGGGGATGGGGAGACACCTCTTATCAACAAGGGTACCTGAACGAAACATTTTTGTATGCCTAACCCCTAACTGTACCCCACAATAACATAATAAAATAAAAGAAAAAAATAAAATAAAATAAAATAAAATAAACACAGTAAAAAAACAAAACTTTATTAGTATCAATTTGTCAGATTATCTTACTTTTTCTTTTTATCTATCACTAAGCCCGCTACTAGTGGTCATTTTTTTCATGTTTATAATTTCTACCTTCTCTTTATTTCTCAGTTTTTCCATAGTTTTATTATTTTAGTAATCTTATCAAAGTACCACAGTTTGGCTTCACTGATTCTCTATTAAATAATTAATTCTAGCCGGGCTCGGTGGCTCAGCCTGTAATCCCGCCTCTTGGGAGGCTGAGGTGAGTGAATTGCCTGAGCCCACGGATTCGAGACCCGCCTGGGCAACTTGGTGAGACCTCATCTCTACAATAAATCAAAAAATTAGCCAGGCGTGGTAGCGCGCGCCTGTAGTTCCAGCTACTTGGAAGGCTGAGGCGGAAGGATCACTGGAGCCCAGCAGGTCGAGGCTGCGGTGGCCGGGAACGGCCACCGCACTCCAGTCTGGGCGACAGAGTGAGACTCCAACTCAAAAAAAACCCCAAAAAACAAATAATTAATTCTACTTCATTAATTTATGTATTAGATTAAACTGTCATCTTCTACCTTCTCAAGATCGCTGTTCAGTCCTGGATTTCTAATCCTTCTTTCCCTCTACTTTGTGTGTTCAAGGCTAAAACTGCATCCATACATGTTAACATGTTGCTAGATACCACAAGTATAAATTATTTGACATTTGTTAAAAATTACTTTATGCTTCTACATTTGGTTAATTTTGGTGAATATTCTAACATCTGAAAGATTATGCATGCTGTATTCATTGCAAGCAGCAATGGATATACATTAATTTGGTTTATTTTATGAATAATGTGGCTTAACTTTCCAGAATCCCTAATAATAATTTTTGGCTGCTTCTCTGTCAGTGTTTGAGAAATATGTGTGAAATGTTCAAATAGTCATTAGGGTTTTTGCTATATCTTTTTTTGCTATTGTTCTGTCAAATTTCAGTTAAATATGTTTAATGATGTGTGGAATACACATTTTATTTCAGCTTGAGTCTTTGTGGGAGTAGTCCCATAATTTTGGTTTACACTTACTGTTAATGTGCAATCCTTCAAGATTCCCAATTTTAATCCTGGCAAGTTTTTTTTTTTTTTTCTTTAGTGGGCTCTGAATGTCTACTTTGATTATCACAGATACAGGAGAATGCCAAACAGCCTACTCAGCTTTCTTAGGCTTTACTTCATGGCTTCCAGAGAAACAAAATTCTTCAGTGGGAAAATTTGCTTTCATGTTTGCACTCATATCTACAGTCCTTCCTTCATCTCCGGGTCGGACCACTTATATTATCACTTCTTGCTTGGCTTAGTGTTGCTTCACCATTTTTCTCCACAATATTTGTTAAACTGGCTCAGCTTATTTTTTTTTTCAAGGGGGAGTCTTTTTTATTATAGAGATATGGGGTACAGGTGAGGATTAACTACATATGTAGGCTATATGCAGGTGAAGTTTGGGCTTCCAATTGGCCCTCACTCCACCAGGTATTTTGCCAGGTACCCTTTGTGTTGTCACGTGCCCCACAACCTCCTTTCTCTATCATGCCCCTAGCAGGGCTCATTGACTGCCAATTTCTCCCTTGTGCTCACATGGCTATTGTTCAGGGCTCATTTATGAGATAGAACGTGTGGTATTCTGTTTTTTGTTGCTGTAATAGCTAACTTAGTATGATGGTCTCCAACTGCATCCAAGTTGCGGCAAAATCCATAATTTTGTTCTTATTTTAGAACACACATTTTGAAACTGGCCAACTCTGCTTTTGCTTCTTGTAATATTTCATTGAGTTTTACTTCCTGTTTCTTATGATGTCTGTTCGTTTTTGCCATCCAGTCTGATTTCCATGGGTGTCATCTGGGCAGGTCATTCTAGGGAAGTGTTCCATTTTTTATGCTCTGGTTGCTGTTTTTTCAGGTGTTGGCTCTTTAGGACTCTGATGATTGCCTGTATTTTTTCATCGATATTTCCTTTTTTTGTGACAAGCCCCTTTTCCTTCTCTTTACTTCCATTACTCAGTGGGAGAGGAAGAAGCATTTGCTTCTGCTCCTTATTTCACCCAGTGGCAAGTTATTGTTACTGTAGGTTTTCACTGCAGCTGATAAACTGGTCAGATCAGTTTTCAGTCCCCGCTAAGTGTCATTAATGGCTGGCACTCAGTTAGGAGGAGGTGAACTGACTCAGAGCATCTTAGAATCACTCACTCCATTTTTTCCTTAGGTGGGACATCAGTCCCTTTACTAGAATAGTGCATGGTGGGGAATGGGGTACACAGATTCTTGCACCTGCCATCATTTTCTCCTCTGTGTTAAAGAGACATTAGCTGGGTGCTGAATATTTCACCCATTCAAGAGTGTTCAGGGTGTCTCTGGCAATCAGTGACTTAGTCCTTGCTCCTGCCTTGCTTGCTCAACAAGAGAAGTGCTGGTCTGTTTCTCCACTAGGTGCTGGCTGCAGGTGTGCCAGTCAGATCACTCTGCAAGCAGGGTATTTCCTGCCTGTGAATTGGCTGCCACATCAGTGGCCAGCACATGAGTTTTTGTTTGTTTTTTCCTATCGCACTTGGACTCCAGTTTCCCATCACTGGGCCTTGACCACTTCTCTTCCTGCATGGGACTGACAGCTCATGCATAGCTGGGAGGGGTTGAACTGACTCAAAACATCTTAGAAACACTCCCCACTCTCCTTCACTGAGCATATCTTTCATTCTTGTTAAGAAGCCTGGAACAGAGTGGGGAATGAGGACACCTGGAATCTGCTTCTTCCATTGCTTTCTGATCTCTGTGCACTCAAAGAGACGTCCAATGGCTGCAAGTGTTTGCCCATCTAAAAGTATTCAGGGTGTTTACTTCTATCAGTGGCTGTGTCTTTACTCTCTACTAGTCTGCTGCTTCATGGTGGCCATCTTGCCCCTTATCTTGCTCATTTTATTTTTCTTCTTTTATCAGCAAGATAGTTGGTCTGAAATGAATCATTGTGTTCTCATAGATATAATTTTGTCAGATTTTGATTTGAAGAATGCTTCCCAGACTGCAATTAGAAGTTATTGTTTCTCAGGTCTCTAAGATTAATTTTATGTGTATATAAAAAAAGAAAAGAAACAAAGCTATTTTTAAAAATCCACATTTTTCTCTGTATTATTTTAAAGTAATTTTGGCATTTGCTATGTAGGAGTTTCTTCTAGGCATGTTTTATTAAAATATTTAATGAGGGAAAAGTAAAAATTTACTACATTGCAGCAGTCTGCTTTGAATTTTTCTTTATCATGAAGACTAAAGGTTTCTGGAATCATTTCTAAGAGTTGCTATAAAAGATTCATTTTCCAGAGACATTCATTCAACAAGGATTGAGATCATTTTTAAAATGAGCTCTTCTCATCCAGACACAAATGTGTGGAATACCTTATCTGGACATAAACTTTCATGTTAATGCTTTTGATTACAGCTGGGCAGAAACTGTGTTTTTTCCAAAATCTGTTACCTCATATTCTTTTCAGCAAATGAAACAGCATATGTTAAAGCAATGAGGCATGGGCACCCTCTGGGCTTTCATATGCCAGGATAAAGAAAATGAATGTTAATGCCAAAAATAAAGAAGCATATTAAAAATATCGGTGTTTTGGAATAGTGTTCTAATCTAATTCACTGTTTAAATTTGCTATTTTGTGTGATTTGTGAAGCTCAGACTAGAAGAATGAGTATAATTTTCTCTGAATTTTGACAAAAAAAATACATGCCAACTTTGTTAGAATAATTTGCTTTTTCTTTTCTTACACATTTACTTACTTTACACATAATTGGAGTGCCCAGAATGTGTCAGTATACCAATGCAAGATATGGAAACAATGCAATATTCGGTTAACTAATACTAGTACATTTATAGATTCAATGTTTTACATAATTTAGCATACTACTTAAATTAATTTTTAAAATGTTAGTCATTTGCATTTGCATTGTTTATCACAAATTCTTGTCACATTTTTATTATGTGTTTATGCTAAATAATTATTGGAATGCAAATTTCTAGAGCTAAAATTTTTTGAATAAATATTATATATGTAAATAGAATGCTGTATCATACATATTTCTAGAAGGTGGGTAATTTCTATAGTGGTATAAATAAAGTATACACAAAAATAATTATTGAAGCTATCATTAATATGCTATTTAAATAGTGTGTCTAATAATAAAATAAAATGTTATAGGTAATACCATATGTTAGTTATAAAGGATTTAACATATTTATTTGTTCCAGCTGGAAAAAAATCACAAATATAGGTCAATTTGCATTCATCAAGTTGCAATATAGAAAAAATAAAGTGCAATCATTCTCAGGTAATTTTTTAAAAGATATGTTGGAAACTTTACAAACGTTGCGTGAAATAGTGACCAGCTTTGACTAGCTGAGTTGGAGTCTCACTCTGTCGCCCAGACTGGAGTGCAGTGGCCGCTCCCGGGAACCGCAGCCTCGACTTGCTGGGCTCTGGGGATCCTTCCGCCTCAGCCTTCCAAGTAGCTGCAACTACAGGCGTGCGCTACCACGCCCGGCTAATTTTTTGATTTATTGTAGAGATGAGGTCTCGCTTGCCCAGGCGGGTCTTGAACCCGCGGACTCAGGCAATCCACTCACCTCAGTCTCCCAAGGCGCGGGATTACGGGCTGAACCACCGAGCCCGGCTGCTGTCACTTTTTAACTTACAGAATGGTCTTATTATCTTTAACCTTCCATGAAAATTTCTAAAATGGCTTGGGCCTATGGAACAATAATCTATTTTCCTTGGAGAATTTCAGTTGCATATATGGACATTTAGCAACATGGAATTTAAGGACAGAAAATGTTTTTAGACCAATAAAAAATCAAAATATTTATGTTTTTTTTTACATTAGGAAGGAGATAAAACTTAGACTACTATTTAGAAATGAATATATATAAGAAATATATTTTTAAGATGTGATTAAATCATACCAGCTTCCTGAGAGTAAGAAGCTTATCTAGAAATCTCTTTGCAGTTACTACTTCAGAAATGGCTCAATGTGTGTGTGCATTTGGGTGTTAAATTTTAATGCTGCTCATTCAACTTTCCCTCTTTATGTACATTTTCTTTCTTAGTCTTATTCTCCTTATTTGAATGTTTATGTATGCAATATTTTCTTGAATATTTATAAAATAACTCATTCAAAGTGTGCAAAACTGCATATTTAGAAAACATAATTTATATAAAATTAAAATGGGTCTTTTTTCTACATAAATGACATGGAGGTAATCGACTTTCCTTATTTGACCAACCACATAATAAAATGATTGATTCCAATATGAAGTTTCTTAGATAATTTTACTTGAACTATGCACTAATATAGTTAAAGAAAATGTAGTGTATAAAATTCTATATAGTAAAATGTGCTACTAGATTTTTCTATTTATTTAGTCATTATATACACATCACATAACCTGAGCTAATTTTTTTTTTTTTATATTGAAGGTTCCTAATGATGTCAAATGTATATTTTCCTTGCTTTTGATTTTGTGGCAATGCATTGTCTACTAAGAATAAGCCTGGCTCATTTTCTTTCACCGAAGAAAATCTGTGTTAGCAAAGATTAATATTTTATAGTAATTTTCTTATTTTCCCTATTCATTTAAACATCATTAGCACATTTAATAAGCTTGCATTCGATCTGCTTAGATAATCCATAAATCTGGCAGCAATTTACAAGTTAATACCTTTGTAATACATTCATAATCTTTGATGTCAAATATGGGTCATTAGTATGATTATTGAGTCACCAATGAATTGCACAGTTCATTTGGATGACTCAATTATGTTTAAGCTTAATGACAAATGTCAGTTTTAATTGTTGTTGCACTTCACTTTTCTTTCCATGTGTAGTTTCTTAAGGAAAAAAATACTCATAAAACAATTGCAATATTAGTCCATCACTGAAACAAACTAAGAAAGATACAGATTACTTTGATGAATTTTAATAAAATAGCTTTTATTTAGTTGGGAATAAGTAGGGAATTCATTAATTATTGTGTATTTTTATGTGTAGAATTTTTTTCTCATTGTTATTGAGAATCCCTGTATTATTTCATTTTATTAAAAGTAACCATTAAAAAAATCATATTTCTCTCATGTTTGCACCTGAATAGGCACAGGACTTTTATGGTTTCACAATCTGATACACCTTAACTTTTCAGTCTGATTGTATTACTTTCTTGACACATTCTTTCTTCTTGTCATTCGACACCTCTTTCAATTTTTTAAGTGTGCTGTACCTTTCATAATACTGTTGTTAAACATGCCCAAATTTCATTTCCAATAGCAAAGAATTTCCCTCAACATCTATAAATTTCAGTTTAAATACCACTTTCTCTTCAATTTCTTCCAGATCAACACATACACCTTCCCTATTAAATGAAATTTCATTGTTTAGAAATGATTTGTACCAATACAGGTAATAAAACATCTGTCACATTACATTACATTATTTTATTTATATGTTTAACTAGCACAAAAGTTCATGAATGAAAAATAGCAATTTATATGTAATAATGTGATAAAGGTATAAAATATATAATAAAGATGGATAAAGTGTCTTATAAATATGTATGTACACATGCATTTGTGTATGTCTATATCCAGGATTTATCAATATAGCAATTGCTCAGTACTACTAAATTCAACATTCTCAGGAGGTCAGCAAATCTATATCTATTTTGTTGTAGTATTTTCAGTGCTAATATGCAGGCTTTATACTGTGGATGCTTGCAGCTGAGGAATGTTAATTTTCTCCATAAATGATGGCAAGTTTTTTTTTCACTTTCAGAAGTGTACAACTGAGCAAAAAATATAACTGTTATTAATCATAGTCAATAAATTATGTAATAACAGCATTCTTGAACTTATTCATTCTACCTGAAATTTTATATTATTAAAAATTACTAAGAGAACAGATTTTAAGGGTTTTCACCCCAAAAAGATAAATACATAAAGTAATTCATATGTTGATTAACTCAATTTTGTCACTCTGTAATGTATGCACATTTCATACAAAAAACACATAACATGTGTTCTATACAAAACAATCTACAATTTGTATTTGTTAATTTAAAATATTTTTTAAAAGAAGAGTCCTATGGTTTTTTGGTATTCTTCTGTAAATTTCTAAATACAGTATTTTCCTTATGCTTTATTTTGGGACTGCATAAGTCCTGCACATTAAAATAAGAAGCTAATGGAAACATTTTGCTCCGTCTTTATTATGATCTTTTTTATTTAGTCAAACATGTGTTTTTAATTTCAAAATAAGGTTCTAATGGTTTCTTCTGGAGACATTAAAAAGACATCTAATTCTTCTTGCACATAAAAGTCTTGCAAATATTTTTAGATAACTATTTATTCATGGTCTCTAGTGTCTTTTTTCTTTAATGTCCTTGGATTATTTTTCTATGTTATTTTAATATGAGCGTTTTGCATCATTCCAAATCATGATCATTCTACTAGACACGGTCCTGTGTCCCAAGTACCTCTTAAAATGCAGTTCTCTAAACAAACAAAAACAGAACACTTCAACTGTAGTTCTGAAGTGTTGTTGAACTCGTCTGTCTCCACTGACTCATCCTATTCTCCAACCTCTGCTACTCCACTGAAAGTATCTGTTCACGTCATTAGTGTCCCCATCTAATACAAACCCGAAGGGTTCCCCTCCATTAAAACAGTGATTATGTTCCTCCAATTTCCTGTGGCAATGGTTAAGTTATGCATTTTTCTCTGTCATTTTGTTTATGCTACTATTTTGATCTTCCTATCACTGTAATTTCTTTGTGTTTTTCTTCACAAGTTTCTGTTCCTTCTCTTATGCCATGAGTAATGAAGCCGTTAACAGTTTCATCTTCTAACCTCTCTGGTTATTTATCTACACACTACTCTCTACACTATTTCACAAAAGAAATTCAAACCTGTCAGTTTCAACTTATGACACTCAAATATCTCGACTGGTCTTTTGAACTCCTGTGTGTATACGTGTGTATGTGTGTGTGTATACATGTGTATACATGTGTGTATATATATACTTTTTTTTTTAAGATGTGGGGTATAATTCAGGGTTAGGTATACAAATGTTGATTATGCGGGCACCCTTGTTGATGTTGATGAGGTGTGCCCCTCCCTCCCCTAGCAGTTTCCTTCATCTGCCAATCCCACGCCCCTTCCCCTGGCAGTTTCCCACGATTGCCAATCCATTTCTTATATGAACTCATATTTTTGACCACTTATTACAGTTTCAACTGATAATTATTCTTCAAACAACATAAAATTATGTATGATTTTTCCCTCTGAAGAATTGTCATTTATTCCAAAACAGAAAATGTGTGCAGGCTTGGGGCAGGAAGAAGGAACTTGTACTCTTTGACATCAGAATTGTAACGATAAACAGAGGAAATTGTTTTTTCAGATACAGCTTGTGAACAAATGTGAATTATTTTCAGTATAACCAAGATTAGCTATGTGGTCTGAGGAACTTGAAAGGCTTGAAAAAGAGAATACCTGTAAGAACAGGAGTTTCAAGCTATAGTAGATGCATCTCCTCATCATATGAAGAAGCAAGCATTGCCAACAATTGATGGAATACCATCCAGTCTTAGATGTTTTCCGTTTTGAGTATTTCACTTTTGAGTAGTTCACTTGAATATTCTTTTTTTTATAAATTCACTTTTTTACATTTTATGTTATACCATCTTGAGTTTATATTATTTCCTAATGAATTTTCAAATGGTGAGTTAGTTACTATAATTTTTCAAAAATCATATCTTGAACCAATCATCAATGCAACCCTTTGTAATAAATGTATATATTATAGTATATATATTGTGTATATATATTATTAGTAATAAAATATAACTTTTATGCTCTAATTGCTCAAATTTACATTTTCTTATACAACTAAAGATTTATTTACATCACCAGGATCTTTTACTTAAATACTGAATATAATGAGAGTTTTATTTAGTATGGATAAAGTGGTTATGCTTTGCAATTCTGAGGGTTATTAGTGCCTGCAGTCTGAACTACACACAAGAAGACCACAGTTTTGACCTACTGTCCTTCTTTTATTTACGACTTCTTGATCCCTATCCCTCCCTAGCATGCGGAGTAATACTTAAAATATGGGTTCCCAAAATTAAATATCTTTTTTTAAGAAATGTTTGGACTTTCAGCACCTATAGCCCAAGCTCAACCATCTTCTTACAATTCTTCCCAAGTGAACATCAACCAAAACAGGGCATAAGTTTCATATTATCATGGTGATAAGAAATAGCAAAATTTTAATGCAAACTAAACTAGATTCCTTGCAACAACATGTATTATTTGTAAAACATTCCTAAAATATTTTGATGATAATGTAACATTTCATTTTGAAACTCTTTTCAAAATTTAGTTTATTCACGACTACAAAAGCATTATAAGATTAGATTCAGGTACATATTTCACTTCTTACATCAGTATACTTGGAGCAGAATAGAGTACCTAGTTTTAAGATTAATACATAGAGTATGTTGTTAATGATAAAATAACTACCAATATTAACTATGACTAGAAGATAGAAAAGAGAACAAAAGCTAATTAGAAATGCACAATTTTGATACAAGATCAATTGAACACTTGAGTTTATTTTTTTGTACAACAGACAATAATAGATAACTAAATAGATAAATAATAAACAAATGAAATCACAAATAATCACCAAACTGTATCAAGATAAACCACGAAGGACCATTTCTGGAATAATTCTATGTCTTTGGAAACTGTGAGATAAAAGTTGAGTTTCTTCTTTCAGATAATCCCTTCAAGAATCTAAGGAAATTTAAATTTCCAAACAGAGATAAAACCTTATTTTTGTTCCTGTAGTATCATAATCCACATTCTTATAAAAATATCCTTTAATAATTGAGAAAAAGTGCATGCAAGACTGGAATACAGTCCAAACTATGTCTTAACTATGTTAGAACAATTCCTTCTAAAAATAGCAGAAAAGATGGGGCGCAGCATTCACTGTACAGAATAGGTTCAACTCAGACCCGCGGCACTTTCTCCTCCAATCAGCCAAGAGGATCCGGCAAACTAAGACTTTTCAGAGCTCTGAGATATGCTCATTGTGATGCAGATGCACTAGAAAACATTTTAGGCTATTATTTGGGCTTAAAATACATCTCCCTTGGTATAGTAGATCTATAAAAGATGTTTAATGCTTTGTTGTATATTTATCTGCTTTGCTTCACTAACCTTACAGCTATCTAAACATGGCATGCTGACAAATAGTTTATTTCTTGCTGGGTAGACTTCTATTCACACTGGTGTCTGCTTTGGATTTATATAACCAAAATATTCTAAATGTATTTTGCTTACATAACAGGAAAGAAATTATACAAACTAACAGTTCAAGGTTATGAAAAAGAGTTCTAATATATATTCACATGTATGTGTGCTTATTTATAAATATATATTAAAATCCTGAGGGTTTCTTTAAAATAAGGACTTATGTATATATTTATAAATACATGTCTGAAACCTTAGGAATAAGAATAGCCCAAAAGGTAGGAAGTTAACTTTAGCTCAGATTTATCATGTTGAATGATAATGGCTTACTTACTTGAAGTTTTATAAGCCTCCTGGATATTGAAGATGTGCTAGAGAATCTCTCAACAGTAGACCTTAATTCCCCCTCCCTGACTCTCCTACACAAAAACTGTTCTGGAAGAAAATTATGTTGTTTATTTTCTATTGCTAGCAATGCTTACAGCTAGATATAGGAAGCAAAAATTCTCATCAAAATGAAACTGCAAGAATTTTTTTTTTCAAAAGAGCATTTTATCTTGTCTCACCATCTATTTTGTCCTCTATGGCAATCATTTGCATTCCTTATACAGCCCTAGGAGTCTTTGGTCATAGATAAAAGCTAAATAGTTATTAATATATAGAGGTATCATAGATGTGACCTTAAGATATGTAGCCCAAGTACCTAACAGAATTATGGTACATGATTAATTATCATAAACCTAACTAATTTTCAAAAAACTATAGATCTTTAAAATTGCACTATGAAACATAAACCATATTGTCATATTAGAGTTTCTCTTTAAGTACTATTTACAAAGTAGATTATTTGCAAATTAAATGCCTTTTCTCTCTGCTTCTATTCAATAAAAAATAATTCCCTTTAGTCTTGCTTTGACATGAGATTACTATTTATAGTCCCAGGTTTTCTCTTCCTAACTCCCATATCCCTACCTCTTCTCTGTTTTTATAGAAGGAAACTATGCCATTGTTATAATACAACTAAAATGTTTGGAACTATATGCTGCTATGAGACATCAATGCAAAACCTGAAGTGAGCAGATAAACATATACAAATACAAATGTAATACAGGATAATTTTACATATAATTCAACCATGTAACCCTCAAATATATGAAGCATTATCATCACAGAAGACTGAGTTTTGTGCTTTTCTAGTTAACACTCTCCCTGAATGCTAATACTATTTTGATGTCCAACATTATGGAGAACCGTTTGCTCTTGAACATCATACTTTGTGTTCTCTGGTTTCTAGTTTCTCTTGCTCAGTACTATGCTGATGAGATTTATCATGTTACTGCATAGATAAGTAGTTCACTAGTTTCCAATTTAGTGTGATATTTTACTATATCAATATGCTACAAATTGATTCATTTTAAAAGTGTCTTCTTCACTCTCTGTTTTGACTATGGTATCCAATACTAAGCCAAATACAAATGATTATTGTGATCATTATAGTTTTCTCTAATACACAAAACTAGTCAATATTTTACCATTGCCTACAATTGCATATACTTCTGAAGTATTATAGTTCACTTTAATAAAGTTCTATTATATTTACCATTAGCTGAAAAATTTTACAATGAACAAGTATTGAATATCATTCAATACTTTTCAATGCTTTTACTGAGGTGATTATATATTGTTCCCTATATTCTGTTAATTGCAATTTATAGTGAATGATTTCCCTGTAAAAAAAAACATCAAATTCTTGAAACAAATCTGACTGACTATGATATATTATTAATTTTATACATACTAGATGTCCTAATTTTCCTTAGAATTTTTTCCTTAAAATTATAGAAATAAGGATTTATAGTTTAATGCAATTTTCTTGGCAGGTCTTGCTATAAATATTATAATAAATTCCTTATAAAATATGTGGTTAAGTATTGACCATTGTCTATTCACTGGGAACTTTTACGCAAGTTTGAAGTTATTTTTTTCTTTAAAGGCTATAATTAGTCTTTAAATGAATAATTCATTGGTGATGTCATCTTAACATAGAGTTCTTTCAAGAGAAAGAAAAATTATTAAATTAATCTATGTTATATATATATTTATGTGCCATTCATAATCAATACATTTTTTTCATTTTCGTTGGGTTTATGTTTTCTCTATTCAACTTGTTTTTTATTTGTTCTACTTGTTATTTTTTTCTTTTCTTTATCCTTCAAAATGTTTCCTTAAGATTAATTACATATTTTAACTATTTTACATTTATCTTGTTTTATCACTTTAGTCATATAGTCTGTAGTGAGGAATAATCTAGTCCTCTTTCTTCTTCTGTGATGTCCTCATCCAAATTTTGGAAACCTGTGCATATATTGCTTCATGTGGCAAAAGAAACTTTGCAGGTTTGGTTAAGGTTGTGAACATAAAGTCAGGTTAAGATTATGGTTATGGTTAAGGTTATAAACCTGAGTTCAGGAGATTATTCTAAATCTTCAAGACTGGTTCAACTTAATCTATGATGGTGAGTCAGTCCTGAATATTTCAAAGAAAAGTGACTTAAGGAGAATGCAATTCATGGCTGCGAGAGTTGAAGTTGGAAGAAGGGAACATAAGACAAGGTATATGGTAACTTATAGAAGCTGGAAACTCCCCTCAGCCTATTATCAGCAATTTAGGGATATCTGTGTTCTATAACTGCCATAAATAAAATTTTACCAACGTCCTAAATAATGTTTGGATTTATATAAATGTATTATTAAATTGAGAAATTAATTATTGTCAATAAATTATGTTGGACTCAATAAATTTATGGACCATTTTAGAGAACAATTATGCAAATTTTAAAGTTGTAAAAGTGGTTTTAATCACCTTAATATTGTGAAATGTTACAAAATTTATGTAACATGATGCAATTATGAAACAAAGGTAAAAGATGGGTTACATATTTTTAAAATCAATAATATTCGAGAAATGTATCACAAATTTTAAGAAGATTCAGTACAAAGAGAATTCAAACTAAAATATACATACACTTATTTGAGAGTGAATAAATTGAGAAAAAATAACTTATTCTTAATATCCATGTAGGTTAAATATTCAAATAAGAGAACTTTAAAATATGACAATGAATGAGAAATAAAGAGTACTGAATGTTGAAAGCTTCATGTTATGCACGATTCTCCTGAGTCCTTTTGAAGGACAGGCTCAGTATGAAAGATTATCTTCCTGAAAGAAGTAGTCAACAGAAAACTCTCCACAGTCCTGCAGTGCAAACAGAATGCAGAGACAGCTGGGCTTTATACAAAACGAGTGCTTAGAGTCAGAAAGTGGCAGGACAGAGCAAAATAAACATAAGAGATTTCCTGATTTTCAGTGATAGGCAGCATTCAGTTGATAACCTTGGAAAAATAATTACCCTATTAAAATACTGAAAATGACCTAAGATGAAGGATAATAACTAATTCAGTCTATACAAAATAAAACAAGGTAGTAAAGCCTCCTCACAATTTCATAAAACATAGATAAAAAGAGAAAAATACCAATGGTATAATCTTTAATCATAGTTCACTAGAGTTGTTTTTTTTTTTCTTATTAAATTTTATGAAGTAAGAATTGGAAATTACTGAAATGCCATAGATTACCAGTAATGGAAAGTCACATGTAAAATTGCCTGTTGAATAATTATGTATATCTTTAACTTCATAGTTTGAGTTAAATCATTCACAATTAATCCTTTTGTTGATTTCTTGAAGTCCAGAATGGTGAAATAAGATCCTCTATTGAGACTGTTTTAGATAGGCGGCATTCACACTGTGACTAACAGAGCCCTATGGGCCAACTCCTTGAGGGGTGGACAAAAGAACTAAAACATCAGGGACTCAGGTTTCTACTACAAGGCAACTATAGTAGCATGTGTTTAATTGTATACGTAGTGGAAATTCGAGCAATATTTTCTTGTGGAAAAACTGCCAAATGAGAAGAATAAGTTGGAACTACTTTGACAATTGACATTTATTAAGTGAATCCTGTGTGATTCTCATAATTCATGTTTGAATTTCAAACAGCTCATGCCAGGGGGAAAAAGGCCAATTTACTGCACATTTAATATTTTCCAAGGCCTTAACTACTCATTTTGAGGGCCACACTAAAGGCAAATAGAACAAACCAACCTAACTTACATGTACTTTATGAGCTGGACCTTGCAAACATAAGAACAAAAACATATTCCATAATTTTTGCTAATATATTTGACCTCACATTAGTTCTAATATTCTTATAGCAGCATATACATGCATCATTTGTCTTGACAGTTCTTTCTCATGTCAGTCTAGATAACAGTTTCCTTCTGAGCTTTGTAGTTACTGAAATTGATGAAAAGGCTTGTCATGAATATACATATTGTTTCAGAATGATATTATACATAAAATAATTTAAATGTCTGATATTTGTTTAAATATTACATAAATTTAGTTTTTAGGTAGCACTGTTACTGAGACATAATTTATATACAATTAATAACCCATTTTCAATCTGCAATGCATTAATTTTGGCAAATGTATGGGTGTGCATTGATATATATATACAAGAACAATGCATTAAAATATTATATTTTTATATATGTCCATTTGTATATCCATCTTTAATTTGGTAGTTTAACTCTTTCTTCAATCATATACATAGATAGTCATCAATTTTATTTCTATCCTTCTAGTATTGGATTTTCCAGAAGTACATGAAAACAGATCAAATAGTATTTCATCTTTTGTGTCTGACTTCTTTTATTTACCATAATTCTTTTGCAATTCATCCACGTTGCTGCATATATCAGTGACTCATTCTGTCTCATTGCTGGGAAGCACTTCATCTTATGGAGATGACTGACAGATTTGTTTATTCACTGATATTATAAACACTTAGACTGCTTCTAGTTTTCAGCAGCAATTAATATAGATACTGTGAACATTTTCATACCAGTTTTGTAAGGACATTTGCTTTCATTTCTTTTGGGTAAATAACTGGGGATACAATTACTGTGGTGTATGGTCAGTGAGCTTTAAATTTGTAGAAGCTCCCAAAATGCTTTCTACGTAGCTGTACTACTTTGCATTCTTATAAGAAATCTATGTTATTTTCATGTGCTGCACATTTTTGTCCACACTTGATATAGTCAGGCTTTTCCATTTTAGCCATTCCAGTGGTAAAAGAGAGATGTGGATTTATTAACATCTTCATAGTGACTCAATGTAGAGCATCATGTGCTTATTTGCAATTTGCATACCTTCTTTGCAGAGGAAACTGTACAAACCAATCCAAATATTCCTTTTTTAAAAACTGAGTTGTAAAACTTTGTTGTATTCTCAATACAGGTCATTCATTACATACATATTTTGCAAACGTTTTCTGCCAGGATGTAGCTTACCTTTATATTTCCCGAACCATGTGTTTCAAAATGTCTTAAATGTCTTAATTTTGATGGAATTGAATTTATTTAATTTTTGATTGTATAGATTTACTTCTTTAAATTTAAGAAATATTTGCCACACTCCCATAACAAATATTTGTCCTCACGTTTTGTTCTTGCAGCTTTACAGTTTTAACTTTAAACTATGATGAAATTATATGCAGAGGTGAATGTGCTAGAGCTTAAGCTCCAGGTCAGACTGGGATAAATTCTGTTCTTGCCGTACACACTGTTCTGCAATATGGTACAATATTGCCTCACTGTCTAAGCCTCAGTAGTCTTATTTATAAAATGGAGACAATACTAACTAGAACTTAAATATATAATTACTTTCATGATTATGTAAGGTTATACAATAAACTCCTTAGCCTGATGACTGAATCATATCTTAGTTCATTTTAAATAATGCCATCCATTGCCTTGTTAGTGTTTTTTAACCTTTTTAACATATATACAGAATAGATCTATATGAACTATATTTCATAGTGCATATATGCATATATGATAAGCTAGCTGAATTTTTACAAACTAAATACATCCATATACCTATTACTCAAATTTAAAAAAAAAAAACAAAATTGACTTCACAGAGAAATTCCCCTTTTGCCCTATTCTGGTTACTACCCTCATTATCCCTAATAGTAATCACTTTTATAACTTTTTTTCAATGTACGTTTAATTGAAAAACAATAATTGTGAATATTTAGAGATTACTACATGATATTTTAATCTATGTATACATTGGAGAAATATTTAAGCAAGCTAATTATCATACTTATCATTTGCCACCTCATCACTTTTTTATTATGAAAAGGCTAAAAATCTATTCTCTTAGCAACTTTGAAATGTAAAATACACCAACTGTGGTCACCATGCAGAACAACAGATCACTTAAACTCATTCTTCCAATCTAACTGAAACTTTATCCCTATGGATCATCTTTTTCCCTTCTCAACCCCTCCCCACCAGCCTCCGTTAACCACCATTCTACTCTGTTCTATGATATCGACTTTTTTTAGATTTCACATATAAGTGAGATCATATGATATTTGTCTTTCTATGTCTGGCTTATTTCACCTAGCATAATGTCTTGAAGTTCCATTCATGTTGTTGAGAATGTCAGAATAACGTTCTTTCCTTAAAGTAGTATTATGTTCTTCATACTAAATATGCTTTAAACGATTTTTTTGGAGGAAGAAGGAATGAAGACTTCACCAGTATGTTACAATGTGTCTAGTGACATCACCACACAAGTACTTTTTAAAAAAATCACCTTGTTTTACAATAAGTGAGATAGAGAAGGCATTTTCAAAAGGCTATAATGTGCATCAATTTTAAAACATTTGGTATATTCAAATAGACCTAATATCTTCCTATTAATAGTCTATATGATTATCAGTTTGTTGGAAATATAGATATTAATTTCATTAATAATTATTTAAACCAAAGGTGAAGCAGTTTAAGTATGTTATATTAAAGAATGCTTAACAGATAGTAGGCACTTTCCTAAAAAACTTACAGGCTTATCTATTTAATCTTATGAGGCAAGTAGGCACTATTATGGTTCACAGTTTGCTAAAGAGACAATTGATTTAAAAAAGAGATTATCTAAACTGGCCTGGAACCCAACTGGTTAATGCCAAGCTAGCATGTGAACCCCAGAAGGTTAACTTCAGATTTCATGCACTTAACGACTACATCATGTCAACTCAACACACGTGCTATGAAGGGGCACAAATCCTGAACATGTAAATTCAAAACCTGTAAAAATACAAAACATCTTTCTGGAGCCTAAGTCAAGAAGTGAGGCTAATTAAGCAATTTTTAAGTTCAGATAGTAAGTGTCATAAAAGTCATTTGGATTTTCTTTTAGAAGAGGTTAATATATAAAATATTCTTTTTAACTTTAAATTTTTTTATTTTAAAGATGTGGGGTACAAATGAAGGTTAGGAATACAAATATTCATTATGTAGGTACCCTTGTTGATGAAGTGTGCCCCCCAAGGGAGATCCCCAGGCAGATTCCAGCTACTGCCAATTCCACCTTCCCACCTCCCCACTCCCCGTGGTTTCCTGCTACTTTCAATCCTTTTCTTATAGTGTTATGATAGCTGTTCAAGGACCACATGTGAGTGAGAACATGTGATACTCAGTTCGTTGTTTCTGTGAAAGATCATTCAGTATTATAGACTCTAAGTCCAGCAGGGTGCTGCAAAGTTCATGATTTTGTTCTTTTTTTTATGACTGCATAATATTCCATTGTGTATATTTACCACATTTTTTAAATCCAGTCCTCTTTTGATGAGCAGCACAGCTGGTTCCATGTTCTTGCTATTGTGAACAATGCTGCGATAAACATATGTGTGCCAGTATATCTTTTATAAAGTGATTTGAGTTCTTCCAGGTATAATCCCAGTAAGGGTATTGTGGGATCATATGGAAGGTTGATTTTTAGAACTTTTAGGAATTGCCACACTGTTTTCCACAGAGGCTGTACTAGTTTACACTCTCACCAACAGTGTAGAAGTGTTCCCTTTTCACTACATCCTCTACAGCATCTGTTATTTTTTGAGTTATTGAGATGATCGTCCTGTCTAGAGGTAGGTGGTATCTCAGTGTAGTTTTAATTTGCATTTCTTTGATGACTAGTGTGGCTGAACATTATTTCATGTATCTATTGACCACCCGTTCATCTTCTTTTGAGAACTGCTTGTTCA